>VDFB02091958.1:0-11149 GCA_007258455.2 Sequoia sempervirens | reverse complement strand
TTCATTGTTCTTTGTTGTTTCCAGTAAGTTGCATCCCAACCTACACCTCATACAGGGGTTCCTCCTCCTTGGAAATCCTAAGATTCAGCTTACCGTAAAGAGTGATTGCTTGCATAAAGCCTTATTCCAACATAGATCTGAGAGTTCAAAGCCTCAGACGCATTCTGAGAGACAGTCAGCCCAAGTGATCCAACCATCCATTCCCACTCCTATATTATCTTGCTCTTTTTATCTAGAGGGGATAGGATAGATTAAAAGTTAATCTAGTTGTAGTTAAGATCTGCAAAAACTAGAGGAAACCTTAGTTGCAACGCATTGTGTTTATGCACCCTTGTGTCCTGCCCGCTAAGTAAAAAAGATACATTAGTCCATTTTACTTTTACACAAACATCAACAAACAAGAGGGAGCTTCCCCTCCATAATTTCAAGAGAATTCATAATGCATTGTGCATAGCTGACTATTTCCAATAAGCACTCCAAAGGTGCTAATTGAAATGCCAACAATTTTTTGGCGCCCACCATGGGGCAACGAGGCATAAAAATTCAAGAAAAATCTAACACTTTACTTCATAGGAATGATCATCTAGCATCCTATTGCATGATTCATATAAGGAGCAATGGATTGTAACAACAATAATGATGGCAAGAGGCGTCCACCTTCATTTCCTTGGGGTAATAGTATTGGAGCTTTGGCTTTTTAGGTAAATCGTGAGTTACCTAAAGGGTCAAGGAAGCGCTTTCCCCAATTTCATGGCGATGGAAGCCAACACCCAGATGAAAATTTTGTTGCATTTACAACAGTCTACGTTGTCTTGCATGTGCCACATGAAGACATCGCAGTGCATCTCTTTGCGAAGACTCTTCTTGAGAATGCTGCAGACCGGTTCAATCACCTAAAGTTAGGTATTATTACAAGTTGGGAAACTATGAGCGAGAATTTTTTGGCTAGATTCAAGCCCGTTGAAGATAGTCATATGTTGTTCACCCAACTTACAAATTCAAAGATGGAGCACAACGAAAGCATGAGAGAGTTTGTGGCAAGATTTAATCATCATGTTACATGACTTTCTTCTACACTCGATCCATCACCAAAGATTATGATAAGCTATTTCATACATGATCTTCCATCAGAGATAGCCTTCTTCCTCAAGACGACAAAAGAAACAAAGTTGAAGAGTGCACAAGAACACACCATCAAGTTGGAGGATAGTACAATCACTTCCAACTTGATGAAAATATATTCTATCAAATCTCTAGCTCAGCAACCGTACCAGCCAAAGAGAGACAATCTTCAACCACATTTTCCAACATCTCCATCAAGACCAATGATTGAAGCTACACACTGCAGTATTTTGTTGTTTCCATGACACTAATGAACATACTGGATTCACGTGTCTTGAGAATCTGAGAATGACCCAAATCATGGGATACGTTGAAGTTGCTCCTAGTTCTAGTTTTGTACCAACAACAAATTCGAAGGTTATCTTACCACAGACAGACAACTTTGATGGCCACTCCACAACGGGATATTCCAAACCTGTTATTAAAGAAAAAGAAAAATCATACTATCAGTATTCTCTTGCGATGAATCATGAAAAAATTTCAACGCCTTTGTCTACATGTACTCAACACTTCAAAGCACAGAAAGAAGAGGAAGAAAGATGAACATTAAATGAAAAGGGTAAAGAGGTGCCTTCCACTTCCAATCCCAGGTCTTCACAGAAGGATGTTATGCTAGTTGCTCAAGATCCTTCTTTAGAAAATTTTGACATCATGACTTCCATGATGAAGACCAAAGTACAAATATCTCAACTGGAATATCTTTAGGATCATCCAGAACAACTAGATCAGATTATCAAAGTTGTAAAGAAGCAGGTTGTGCTCAAGTCATCTATTCCAGCAAGAGCAAAGCCTGAAATAGGTCACGATAATTATGTGGCTCTGTCAGAGATAGAAATTAAAGATTAGAACATTGCTTATTCTAAAAAGAGACTGACAGAGGACACGAGTTCATGGACAACACAGTTTGATGGACATTATTCAAATACAAGTTCAAAAGTAGGGGAAATGGTCATCTCCCCTAAAGGAGAGTTGCACCCATATGTGCAATTGAAATTCATTGAAGCTGAGAAGGAGGTGCTTTTGTTAGGCCTTAAAGATGTCGAAGACATGGGAATCAAACTCCTATGTGTTAAAGGTGATCTAGAGCTGATCCATGAGCCGATCAAAGGATATTTTCAAGTTAGGAAAGATCACCTACAACAGTTTGGAACCCGATTGATTGGTTTGAAGAAATCAGCATCCCAAGGATGGACTACAACATAATTGATGCCTCAAGGATATTAGCTTTCCCATTTGCATCATATTCTGACTTTTTTCAAAGGACCTTTGCTTGGATATACGAATACTTGAGAATCTTCATCCCAGAGGAATTGTCTCTTGCAATTCCCATCAGAAGAGAAGTAAATCCTTTCAGGAAGAAGCATCATCAATAGGAAGCTCTTCATGCTGCCATGAAGCAGGAAATATTTGAAACATTTTGTCCCTTTGGGGGTGGAGTGAATCTTTGTAAATAAGTTTCTTTTACTTTATCATTATGTTGTTATGTGTTTCCTCATTTCGTAAAGTATTGTCGTGTTTTAGGTGAATAATTAGGTGAACTCCAATTGTTAGGTGAATTAGGAAATAATTCCTGACTCCATTTCCCAACTAATAAGAGTATGGTCTAAAAAAATAGATATTTCCAGTTCTCCTATATCGTAAGTATCTGACATGGTCACCAGATGGAGCCTAATGTTGTACCCAAAATAAATTTTTGCTTCAATAAGACATTTTTCTTAAAATGATCTAAATCATGTGAAATTATTGTCAAAAGTATGTTTTAGGTCAAAAAAAGCATAGGCTTTTTGTGGGTTTGTGTCAAGGAAGATGCTTGCAAATTTCTAAAAATTTGAAATTAAGGTTTCAAACCCCTATTTTTAGGAAAACCCCTAAAAATAGGACCTTCCCATAAATGATTGAAAATGATTTTGATAGGATAAACTATCTTCACGATCACACTGGTCAAGTCAAATCACCAAAAATTTAGTTTTACTCTGGTGGGTCTATTTTCATTTTTTAGGAAGAAAGCTAGGACCTACGCAACCATTAATGGTGGAATGGCCACTACCAAGTGGTGAAATCTAAGCCTCGAAAGCTTCAATGAAGAATCCATGGTGAAAATGCTCAAAAAGATGCTCTGTGACAAAGGGATTTTCAAAAGTGAAAAATGTTGAAAATTGACTAAGTCTGGAGAATGTACACCTTGCTACCAAGAGGAGGCTATGCAGTCAAATTCCTTAAGTCATTTCTCCAACACCTGTACATGCAGCATGTTGAAGGTGATTTCTAGGATGCACATGTTCGCATCGTCAACAATGCTCAAACCAATCAAGCCACATGGCGAACGTCAAACGTAAAGGGATGAAGATTTTCAAAGGAAATGATGGAACTAAAGCTAAAAGCACCCTTGTTGGCCAGGGGCACCCTTGAATTCAAAGGGTCAAAGATAGTCATCAAATTTCACTAGGATAGTCATCTCCTTCATGTTTCTGGTAGCTTTTCGATGCATCATCAAGCAAGGCCACCTGATTCATCAATCACCAGTGAACGTAAGTGAAGTCAAGAGATGAGCTACAAGCAAGTACTATCAGAAATGGTAGTCAAACATCAAAAAAAGTGCCCCTGCTGACTAGGGGAGCCCTTGAATTAGATGATCCAAATGTCACTTTTGAATGAACTGGTCTTCATATGATCTCCCTGACATTAGCTCAGCTTTGCAATGAACTTATTCGCCAGCCTATGAGACACATTAAACAACAACAACTGTTGATTTTTAGAGCCTGTAAAATGGAAGGTAAATTAGTGCATATCAAGACAAAAAACCCCTGTTGGCTAGGGGTGCCCTTCATTTTGAGTCACCTAATGAGGTTTTCAACAACTACTTTCTACAAGGCATTTGTTCAGCACTCTCCTAGCTTCCTGATCAATCCAGTTGCACGTTCACAGGACCTTTCAAGCAAAAAACACCAAAGGTGAAGGCGAGATGAAGAACATGGAGAAATTGAACAAGGGTCAAGGAAATTGCATCTTCCTATAAATAGGAACCCAACTTTTTGGGCAATCAGATGCAGTCTGTAAGCTCAATGATCTCCAAGATGACCTCCTCTATTTTGATCAATCTCCACAATGTCACTGTTAGTGAAGACAATAGAAAAATAAAACATCTGATGACAAAGATCAAACTAGGACCGATCGTGAAAGTTTGCAACATGAAAATATCAAGTCAAAAGGTCAAAGGAACCCTTGCAGGCCAAGGGTTCCCAAGCTTTTGAAGGACCTAAATCAACTTTCAAGATTCATGAAGCCAGTCATCCTTTCCAGGACTGAATTGATGAAAATGAAAGTGAAATTGTAACTTAAAACTTGTAAACCTATGTGACTATAGATTTAATTAAGTGTTCTTTGTTACAATTCTTTATGTATGATTAATCTGTTTAGATCAATTTTACCAATTGTAGAAAGAGAGAGATGATTGTAGAAGAATGAGACAAGAAGATAGAAGTGACATAGCATATACGTGGAGAAACCCTTTCAGGAAAAAACTCCACTAGAATAAATATTCCTTGTATTATTTAACCTTAGAACAAGATTACATTAATATTGTATCAATCCTTGATTAATATGTGCCCTTGCCTTCAACAATCCTTCTTCACAACCTTCACAAAACTCTCATACAGTTTCTGCAGCACAAGCTATCCATGCATTCCATGTGACCAAGCATGAATCCACACATCCCATTCCATTCTTCAAACCCTCACACATGCACAAGCTTAACCTGCTAACCTATTTCTCTAAACTCTAATACAATTGTTGCAATAAATAGACAATTAATTGTGCATATTAACTCATAAGAGTTGTACAATATAAGAGCATAAACCTTCTCACAAAAAACCACACCTAGATTGTGCAAGTAGAGTTCCACATTGTAACATGAAGTCAAAACCAAAGTCTCCTCAATTTAGGCGCCCCAAACTAAACATTTAACTGATCGTTGGTCAAGAAAATATCTTGCAAGCATCAATTCTCAAATTTGGCACCCAAGAATGAGCCCACTAACTCAACCTTGTAAATATCTTCTCATGCAAAAGGTGTTAACTGAAAGATGCCAACTTAGGCACCCAAGGTGGTCCCAAGTCAATCTTAGTTAACTGAAACATATCTCTCCACAAATTCATGCAAACAATATGCATGATTGATCATCCCCACTTAACTGAAAGTATCCACTTGTTATTTGTCATGCAACTCAAGTCATTAGTCATGCAACTCAAGTCAACTAAATTCAACTAGCATTCAACTGAAAATAAATATTGTTTCAAACATTGCACCCTAATGCTTAATATTGAAATTCAAAGAATTGTTGAAAACATTGAACTAATTCCAAAGCCGTGGTATCCTATAAGGAATTAGACCTCCAGGTTCTAGGCTGGTTCCTATTTAATTTTTTGGTTAATAACTGAGTGATTTGTTGGAAAAGGGAGAAAGACTAAATCTAAATTCTAAACTATGAAACTTAACTATGGTGATGCACCGAAGAATTCAATATGCAGACTTAACTCACAGAATGATTACTCACTATTTTTATTCGCACAACTAGATCTAAAAGCTTAAACACTTGAATGTTTTAAACAAAGGATTTTAAAGAAACAATCATAGAAGGAAAATATGATTCCCACAACTAGACTATTCAATTATTGATTAGCACAATGTTTAACCGGTGGATTTAAACTTGGATGCATACAAAAATTCATTAAGGAGACAGAAATATTTAAAGGTTTCATAAACTGCAAACACAATAATCACTTCGATCAATCCTACATGACAATGATGCTTGAAAACTTCAAGGCGAATTCTAAAAAGATGGTAATGAAAGGAGTCTTTCTACAAAAACACACTAATTGACCTGTAAACCTGCTGCTGTATTAATCTGAAAATAATGTTGAGTTACAAAATAATTCACTTTTGCAGAGTGCAAAGGAGAAAAGTAAGAACCAAATGAAAAAGGTAAACTTTTTCAATATATACAATGAGAATGAATGCACTTCAAAAGTGCATGAATAAGCAACTGAAAGTCAATTTCAGTGAGAAAATGACAATTCCAAAGTGAAATCCAAGCATAAGAAAAAAAATCCTTGAAAATAAGGTCCAAACTCATGCAAAAATGAGTGAACTCGTCTAACTCGCAATTACAAAGCATGCAACTCCATCCTCGGTGAACTCAAATTAAACTAAAAATTCTCAAAAAGGTGGGCTAAAGCATGCAAAACTGCCTCGCTCAGATCAATCCTTCATGATGACTGGAACTCCATCTCTGTAATGTGCATGATGACTCTTTAGTTGATACTCCATCTTCATCATTTGCATGATTTTACTGAAGGAGGATAAGTAATTAAATATTAAAAATAACCAAATGTATGATTATTTTAATATTTAATATGGAAAAACCCCTCCTTATTTCATTTTAAATATTAATGTAAAAATACATTAATATTTAATTACATATTAACTCCAAATAAAATCATGCAAAAATGCATGAGCTAAAATGTGACTAATACTCGTGGAAAAGAATAATGACTTAGTTGTTTAGTCCACTCCTCCATATGCATGAACTCGTATCATATCTCTCCTTTCTATTTTGCATGATAATGGACTTGCAATGGTAAGTCTTTTGACTAAGGTAATTATAGACTTTGGGGAATAAATAAAACATAATGATTATTTAAAATCATTTGCAAAAATCACCCTAAGTCGAATAAGGCATAAATAGCTAACCCATTGATTGATTGAATTGTCATCAATCACATTTTGTCATTGATTCTGATTCATTGTTTAGAAGATTTCTCACTATTTTACGACCTTGACTCCATTTTTGAAACATTTTTTGGCTTTATAGCCGCGGCTGTATGCATAATATTTTGATATACTTTCTTTGGATATCCTTTGTTAATGCATTCTCCACTCCAAATTGTTGTTTACTGGGCGACGCCATTGAGACTTTTGGGAGCTTGAAACCACAGGTTTTAGAGTGTATTTTCAAACAACAGATCTTAGGTAAGCTTTCTTGCCATTTGAGCATCATGTTCTCCTTTATTTTCTCTGTATGGCAGAGCCTCCCCCATTACTTATGTATTTTCTCTCTATGTAAAATGATGGAGAATGGTAATTCAGGCTGTGGCCTCCATATGATTTTTTTAGAAAATATCAAAATCCCTTGATAATAACCGCACCATCTTACAAAATCAGCTCCTTTTCTCGCTACTATTTTCCTGATCTCCTTTGTTTGGTTAGCATCGATACCTCATTTAGTTTTGTAAGTGATTTTGACACTTCTATTCTCCTTGCATGGCGTCGCTCCCTGAGATGACAATCTCCTCGAGGCATTCTTCCTTTTTGCAAAGCTCTCATTTTGGCACCATTTACTAGTGATGTTTGGCGCTGCAAATCACGTTTTCTTGAAGTTTCTAAAGTATCTTCAACTCATCCATTTTGTGCATATGTTGCAATAATTGTGTTCCGTGAAAACATATTTTTGTGAGGTATTTGTTTAATAACTCATATGTTTTGCCTACGCCTCCACATTTTGTATACATGTCTACCAATGCAATTACAATTACAACATCTAACATACTTATTTATCCCTTTATGCTTTGATGGATGCTAACACAATGCTTCAAGGCTTCCCTTCTGGCACAGACAAAGTATTGACATAGGTCACTATGCTTAATCATGGTAAATGTTTTCCTCATATGTCGTTATGTGGTATGCATTGTTGACAATATTTACCATGATTTTAATTAAAACAAAGTCTCATTTACCTGATAACTTGTCAATCTTTTCATTCTTTTACTCAAAGAATGCATGATTTTCTTTATATTCCACAAGCTGAAGGTGAATTTTGCCTTATACCGATGCATTTAATGTTCTCCAAGCACCTTGATGACTTTTCAGTAGATCATTATGAAAACATAATTGATCCTTACATGTATAACTGCTCTTAAGATTTCATGTATGCTTCACGTATGTGACTATCCTCAATGACCCTTGTATTGATGTTTCTAAATGTTAAATTGTTGCTCCATTGATGTTTTGATGCCTCCTTGTATGTGACTCAAAGTTGGACTTTTGATTCAGCTATAGTTTAATAGTGTGCACTTGTAACTTTCACCATTCCTCATACTGGAATGCATTTGTCACTTAACTCATAAGCTGCTGCCACTTGATCCTTCAAAGTTCATCATCTCTTGCATTTACTTAGTAACTGTACCTCACAAATTTGACTGGATAATAGTCAATTGTTCACTTTGTCTTAATGTAGCTAACATTTCTTATGATAATGTTGTTGTCCCAAGGTATTTATGATTATAGACTATCTTCTCATAACTTGGTGACCATTTGGTATCAAAGTTGTCCTCAAAGTGGCTTTGACTGGTGTCCTTGACATTGTGACTACATTGTTCCTTATATAATACTCTAAACACTGTAGTCATTGATAAATCCTTTAAGACTGCCATTCTATTATTCTTTCAAGCACCAAGAAGTTTCAACTTAAGATGGAAATGAAAGCAACTTTGACATTGATGGTCATTGCTATTGTACCTTGCAAAGGCTGTCTACTTCAAGAGTATATTGCTACATTTTGAAATTAATGTTGTTGTTCACTTTATGATAGTTGTTGCTCATGTTCTAAAAATTTTCAGCTGCTTCCACTGTCTTGAAACTCCTTGATATGATGAAGAAGGAATATCTCTTTCTTTTTATGCTGAAGACTATGCAAGCTTCTTCATTGTTTATTAAATGAATGCATATCGTGACTGTCCTTTCGATGTTTATGGTCACTGTATCTCCATAGTTGTTTGGCTGTTTGACATTTCTGTTTTCTTGAAATTCATTTGTGAGAGACTTCTATGACCATCTCTTATACCATGAATGTTTTGTTGTCTTTCATATGACTGCTCCTACTTTATGTTCAAATTCTAAATTTGAAGGCCTTACATGATTGACATTGCTGCCAATATCTCTCTTTGTGCATTATAACTTGATTATCTCAAAGAATACTTGCTTGTTAATTGTTGTCCTATCACATTGAGGATACTTATGCATTTAATATGGTTATGATGATATCCAATCTTTAACTTGTCTTCTCTTTGCTTTGATTTGGAGCTTGAAAAATGTATGCCTGATTGCTCTCCTTCATTTTTCACTGTTGTAGCTGTATGTGTTGGAGCATTACTATCTGAAATCATGTCTTATACTTTCTTTTGATGCACAAATTCCTCTTGAAAAAGCAATAAACCGTTGCTTTCAAATAAAGAGATCATTATCTTTCTTTTAAAAAGTTGTCCCATTTAATGAAGAAGCTTATGTATTCAATATGGAGTTTGTTTCAGCTTTATTCACCATATTGAAAGGTTGCATAGATCATCGCTTATGTCATTCCTTATGATATGTCGAGCTCCTCCCCGCGGGAGCCTCGCTTTTTCCACATATCTAATAAGATAATTGTTGCCTAAATTTTCACCCTCTGGATCAATCAGGCAAAGCAAATCGTGTTATTTGTTCTAGAAGGCCAAATGAAGTATTCGGCCTAGGAAAAGGTCATGAATCTGATGCCAGGACACGGGGAACTCAATGAGGAAGCCTACCTCGCTCTGGTTCGACATGAAAATCTTCTAAGGACAGAGTCACCAACACCCCAGGAGTGTCACAGCGATCATAGGTCTTCCGCATTCTTCATTCAGCAGGACGGTCCTATTGTTTTGGCAACCATTGAGGCTTCTACCAGCATATGTCTTGGTTGTCGGGGTTGTATCTTACTGATCTCAACATGTCTCCCCAACTATGTGTATGGTGGTTCATCGACAAAGCTAGACGATATCGGCGTTATGTCTCAGTGAGGTTTTCTTGTCTCACCGACCGGAGAAACACAGGTTCCCTTCGGCATGTGTTGTGGCATCGGTGTATGGTCATAGCGAGTTCTCTTAGTCTCACCGACAGTGTGAAAAATGATTTTCTTTCGGCATGAGTTCACTTTTGTCTCATCGATCGGTGACATGCAAGGTGTTATCGACAAGAGTCTTATCGAAGCAGTAGAGTCACAACAGGACGAATGCTCTCGACATAGGTTGAGGCCTTTGGCAGGATGTCTTACCGAAGTGTGAGTGTCTTAGCGACAAGAGAAGATATTGGGATAATAGGATGCATTCGGTATGAGTCTGGCCAATAGGCCAATGCCTTACTGATCGGAAGGATGTGCTCATTGGTGTAGGGGTGATCGCCGTAAGGTCTCGGCGAGTGACCTTCGGTCTTGCCAATGGAAATATGAAGGATCCTTGTCGGCGTAATAGTTTCCTTGTCTCAGCGACTCAGAATGCATTGAGATTTCTTGGTGTAGCAAGAGCAGTCTATGTGAGGTCTCCCCGACGTATGAAAGCTATAGTGACACACTTGGGATAAGTAAATTCATCGATGGGAGATACATTATGTCTCAGTGACCCAGGAGTGGTTGAGATCTTTCTAAACAATAGGGCGCATTCTATATGATGTCTTGCCAATAGTGGAACCGGCCGTTGATGGAAAAATGGATGGACTCCGCTAAGCAAGATAAAGCATGTGGGGTCTCGGCGAAATATTTTTCCCAAGATGAAAAGGCTGTTCCTACACCAAGGGAAGCAAAATGCATCACCGGGCAGATGGAGGCTATCGCCATAAGGTCTGGCCGACAAGAAGTCTCCTCAGTACATAGAAAAAAGGGCCCTTGGTATGTCTAAGGGATCTCACTTGAATGTCTCGGCGATGACAAGAGGTCTCCCTGAAACAAGGGGCCTTTGGCATAACATTTGAAGTCACTAGGAGCTCTTCCCGACTAGCGGGAGTCTCAGCGAAGGAAAAGAAGAGCTCAAACAGAATGAGGATGGGGTCATCAGGACGTCTTGCCGACCAAGCAGGAGCTCTCCGAACTTGAAGTGAACTTTTGGCAAAGCAAGGAGACTTCGATATAGAGTCTCGGTGATGGAGTGTGTCTCAGTGACAAAGGCAGATGCTGATATGATAG
>VDFB02091957.1:0-10737 GCA_007258455.2 Sequoia sempervirens | reverse complement strand
ATTTAATGTTATTTGTTGGGCTTACATTAAAAAATAAACTTAATTAAGCCTTATAAAGGCATAAAGCGGTCAAATAAAGCATAAGAAAGGTGTAAATAGTGAAATTAAGCCTAGAAAAGCATGAAAGCTTGTTACAAGACTTTACAACACTTTAGAATAGGACTTGGTAAGGCATAAAAGGGTGATTTTTAGATGAATTATAATAACAGTCTATATCGTTGTAGAAATATCTTAAAACACTTCACAATAGCTTCACAAGACGTTGTTCTTTGAATTTTAGTACCTAAATCAGCATGTTCAAGCCATGTTACAACATAAAATTAGAGTAACATAGTTCCAACACCATGAAACAATACCTAAAAGGCCATGAAAATGATAAAGGGCCATTTTTCTATGACACATTTAGCCCCCACTTTAGTGAGAGGATGAACCTACTTCAAACTCACACAAAAGTAGCCATGAACATCGAGGGGAGGTCCAAATGCACTACATTAGAAAAGATGGAATGACAAATAATAAAGAGGGATGATAAAGCCCCGAGGATGAAGATCCCATGGAAAACTAAGCATAAGAACAAAGGAACACGCAAGTGTTGAAATGATAGAATCGAATGAAGCTTTGATCGTCTATCCAACTAGTTGTTGATTAGATCTAGGTTGGTTGTTTGAAAAAGAGAATGTGTACTAACTCTAAGGAAAAAGTTACAACACAAGATGGTCCACTAGGTGAGAAGGCCCAAATGTACTCACTCTTGGGGCATGAAACTTTTGATCATCTGCGAGGTGAGAAAACCCAAAAAAGGTAAGATACATACACTAGTTAGTATGCACGCACAAACACAAAGGTGTCTATGGGGAAAATTCATACCACTAGGTGGGATTCCTACTTAACCATATTAAAGTTACACCTACTGATAAATTTAACAAGGTGCCACAAAGAAAAATGTCATGAACAAAAAGAAAGGTACCACAATCATGCAAGTTGTGTTATGCAAGGTGGTAAAAATGCAAAAAAATATAAAATGTAAAGTGTAAAAGATGTTCGAAGGAGTCTTGTTTAGTTCATGCAAGGTCAGCCACTTAGGGAATGTTGTGTCTAATGTCTCCAAAAGAGGAACAATCAAATAATAGTGTATTCACAACTTAGGGGATGTAGTGCATCGCATTAGGACACCAAGAGGAATGTAATATGATGAGATATATCACAGTTATGAAATACATCACACCCAATGCCATCCACAAAGTGGCAAATGCATCACATAGATGACAAGGCTACACTAGTAACCAAGAATGAAAAATAAATAATGGTAATGTATGCCCCCCACTTTAAAGGAATCGCTACACATTGTTCTACGAGCAATTACTTTAAAGTGGAGAAGAAAAGAAAATGCAAAAAGGAAAACAAGAAATGAGAGCCAGCTTGGAAATCCCTATGCCAAGTCATATGTTTCAAATTTAGGTTGCGTCATGCCAAGGAAAATGAAAAAAGAAAGAAAGGGAGTTGCCCCCTAGAAAAGAAAGCACACCAAACACATAAGGGATCTATGGATTTGGGGTCAGTATGTTTGTTGCTGCAATATTTTTATGAAAGAGCTCAAAAATGTCATCATTAACCAAAGCACATAGAACTGGAAGAATGAAACAAAGAGAGAAAAAAAAAAGAAGGAAAAATAATGTCCATTTTGGGTGAACATGGAAGAGACATTGTGGTCTCAATGCCTTGCATCATCCCCAAGACAAAAAAACAATCGAAAAGAAAGAAAATGAGAAAGGTGAAATAAAATGAAAAATATTTTGGGTCAACATGAAGGAGACATATTGGCCTCGATGCTTTGCATCATCCCAAAAAGGAGAACAAAAAAAAAATTAAGCAAAACAAAAGAAAAAGGAGTGTTTGGGTCAACATGGAAGAGACATAGGGCATCTCTATGCTTTGCATCAATCCCAAAAGGAAAACACAAAACAAAAATGAGAAAAGACAAAGACCTTTTGGGTCAACATGGAAGAGACATAGGGTGTCTCTACGCTTTGCATCATACCCAAAAGGAGAAGACAAAAGATAAATGAAAAAGGCAAGGCATGAAAAATAGAAGAAGCATATGAAGAGAGGGAACATCAAATGCATGATATGGGGGAACATGATACACACATGAAAGGAAAACAAAAAGGAACAAGTAATGCAAATTCAAGTCACCCATTAAATAAGTTATAGGTTTCTCAATCTTAAATAGAGAAGTGGAAAAGGAATAACATAGTTAAGAGACAAAGTCAAATGCATTACAAGGACAAGGCTAACAACGTTTTGCCCTTACAAAGTGTAAAGGAAAGGATGAGTGGAGGTAGGTGATGGGAAAGGATCATGTAATAGTGAGAATAGGAAACTCTACAACAAAAGGAACAAGTAATGCAAATGAAAGTCACCCATTAACTAAGTTATAGGTTTCTAATCTTAAATAGATAAGTGGAAAAGGAATAAAAATAGTTAAGAGACAAAGTCAAATGCATTACAAGGAAAACAAAAAGGAACAAGTAATGCAAATTCAAGTCACCCATTAAATAAGTTATAGGTTTCTCAATCTTAAATAGAGAAGTGGAAAAGGAATAACATAGTTAAGAGACAAAGTCAAATGCATTACAAGGACAAGGCTAACAACGTTTTGCCCTTACAAAGTGTAAAGGAAAGGATGAGTGGAGGTAGGTGATGGGAAAGGATCATGTAATAGTGAGAATAGGAAACTCTACAACAATGGCATGATGAAGTGCATTAGATTGCTTTAAGGTATGACAGGGAAATAATCAGTATTAGTGAAGTGACACTTATCCAATATGTCCTTTAATGTCTGATATGCTTATGTTCGATGTACAAGAATACAATGATATTTTCAAAAATGGTATGTTAGGGTCTTTCAGATGAATAACCAATCAATTCATAGGTGGTAAAAGTATAATACCTTTGTTCAAAAGTAGTTGAAGCCTCTTTCACATTCAGGCATGGAGCATGTGTAGGAAAGTTGAGCTTCTTCAATTTGTAAGGTCACTTTCATTTGCTAGATTCTCATCATTCATGAATAGGAGGAAGAGGACACATGGGGATCCTAACATCCTTTTCACTAGGAGGGAATGGTTGTTCACATGGAAGAAGAATGTTTAAGTCAGGAGGAGCACCCAAGATCACTGTATTAGCATCCTAAAGTCTCCTAGGTTGAAAAAGATGTCTATCAAGATGAGAAGGATCTTGGTATCCTAATCCTATTGTGTGTGTATTAGTTGACTATTGTTGAAGAAGTTGTTGAATGTCATGTTCATGTTTTGTGTCACAACCTTGTTTATTTAAGATAGTGAAACCTTTACTATATGTTTCTTCAAGATTTACAGGAGTGTTTGTGACTTTGTGATTGTAAAGAGGTTGTGAGTGAGTTTTTTTAGAGGAACTAGGTCCACTTGAGGGAAGAATCGTAGGTCCTACATTGATTTGAGGATGTAAATATGCAAAGTGATCAGGAGGTGTAACAATAGGAAGATCTTGTGCCTTTATGGTTTGATAAAATGATGCATTGGCTTCTAGGTTTTCAAGGCATTCATTGTAGAACTTGTTCATTCTAACATCATCTTAATGTTTGCATCTCGAGGAGGAAAATCATGAGGAGTTGAAGGAGCATGTGTGAGTTCAAGGTCATTAGGGTCATAACCAAAGGAACAATTGGACATGTCTACTGATGATTTTAATGAATTCTAAAACTTATTGAAAGAAAATTCCATGATGTAAATAAACTAAGGTACAATAAATGATTAAAAACAAAGAATCTATAAATGAAAACAAAATGCAAGAACATGAAACTGTAATGCATGAAAATGCTAGAAAAATGTCAAAAATGCTATTTAAAAAGTCTAGAGGGACTGATTCACCCAGGGTGATGAATGAGTCCAAGTATGATTCTTTTTGTGTTCAAAAAATTTAAGATGATTTTAGTGCTCTATAAAATGCAATCAAGGATACAGAATGCATAATTTCATTTTTTTCAATAAGATGCAATGCAACAATGAAATCTAAATGAAATCTAAATGAAATTTACACTAATGCAATATGAAAAGTCCTAGAATGCAAAAACAAAACAATGTTCTAATTGAATGTTGATGCAAAAGTAATTTACGATGCAAATGAAATCAGAAATGCAAAGTGTTCAAAATGTAGGCTTACCAAAATGAACCATTTATTTTTGGCTCTCTAGGATTTCTCTAGCTCTTCTAGGGTTTTTCACCTAAAAGGAGAGAGGTAGGGCCAAAAATGATAACTAGTTCATTCAAATTATGTTATGTGGAATGATGTATAAACTCAATGCAATTGAATGATTTAAATGAATCAATTTGAATGAAAAACTAAGATTTAAACTATGTTTGAAAACATACTTTGATATACAAACAATGAACTCAATGAAGAAATGATGCATAACAAAAAGAAATAGAATGAAATAGAGTGCACCTGGTCAATGTTGGAGGATTATGGAATATTGTGGATATTGATTAAAATCACTAAATTTTCACAGTGGGACTCATTCACCCAGGGTGCCAAATTAGTCCACCTAGTGGTGAAAATGTTTCAAAAATTGGTTTCTGACTGTCAGGATTCATAATCTAACAACATTCATATTTTCAATCCTAAGGTTGGAATCATTTGCCATTGGTGGTGAATCAGTCCTCTCCCAAAATTCAGAATAATCAGGAGACAAATCTACAACACCAGATCAGGAAATCTCTGATTGTTGGGTTGCCAAAGTCAAATCTATAGGAAATGGGGCAAAAACCTTCTCCAAGCTTGAAATATGAATGAGTTGACTTGAAGCACCTTGTTGACTTGTTTACCAATATTCAACACCAAAATGCTTGTTAAATCTACATACCTAGGTCTGCAAACACATGCAATAGGGGAAAAATGGTTGAGGGTTATCAAATAGGCGGTTGCCTTGGTCAAACCCCACTTTTGGTAATCAAACCTTTAATGAAATAATGAAATCAATGAGAATGATAAAATAATAACATGCAATTGCTATCAACTTACCAAACCCTTGATAATGCAAATATAAAGTAATGTCAATGGATGCTTGAAAGTGCTTGAATATTTCTTGAATTGATGTTGTAAGATGCTTGAATGCTTGAAATGTGAGATGGAATGCTTGAATGAGTGAGGAGATATAAAATGAGGTAAAAATCAAATATTTATACACAATTGTGCCTTAGCCACCCATTCATACCTCATCACAAGCCAACATCAAGTGATTTTGAATAAAATCCTCAAAGGAATTCCTTTTTTTTTTGACTTAGAGCCAATGGGGACTCATTCACCACCCATGGAAAAAGGGTCCCACCTAGGACCAGACAATATGTGCTGGGAATTAAGTTGTATTTAATGATATTTGTTAGGCTTCCATTCAAAAATACACTTAATTAAGACATATTACGGCATAAAGGGGCCAAGTAAAGCATGAGAAAGGGATAAATAGTGAAGATGTGACTAGAAAAGCATGAAATATTGTTACAAGACTTTACAACAATTCAAAATAGGACTTGTTAATGAATAAAAATGTGATTTTTAGGTTAATTGTAATAAAAAAAGTTTGGAAGAATGTAGAAATGTCATACAACACTTCACAACACCTTCACAAGACGTCATTATTTGAATTTTAGTACCTAAATATGCATGTCCAAGCCATCTTACATCATGAAATTAGAGAAAAATATACAAACACCATGAAAGAAGATCTAAAAGACCATGAAAATGACAAGGGGCCATTTTTCTATGACACAATTTGAAAATTGATTTAATGTAAATTTCCCCATTCATGGAAAGTAAAAATATTTGAACCTTGGTATTGGACATGAAACACACATCACATAGTTCACTTAGAAATTAGAAATTAGTTATGTTCCAAAGCCATGCTTTTAGAATGAGTGGTAGTGTTGTAATTATAAATTTTATAAAAATGTAGAACTTATTTATTTTATAGGCTTCTAAACCATCTATGTATTGAGATTGTAAAAGGGTATTTCATGATATTGAATGACATAATATTTCATGATATAATGGGTTTAAACTATCATCTATGATTATTAGGAGTGTTTAGTATAACAAGAGGAATACATGATGCATTTATGATTAGTAGCACCATTTCAAGAAATTTCTTGACTTTTTGATTACATTTTTATAGTTGCATTTGAAAATTGAGGTACACTAGATGCTATTTAATGACACTCTATATTGTAAAACACTATCAGGTGTTTGTAGCAAGTCCATTCTTAATATAAATAAGATATGTTTAGCTAATAGTGATCTCACATTTACTACATTCATAGCTTCTAATCATGTGGTTTGTATACATAAATATATTCTAGTCTTATTTCACACATTTTGTTTTCACCTATTGATTAAGGATTAGCTATTGCAGTGAGATACACTAGTTTTCAAAGTAATCAAAATTGAAATGCATCTTACTCATTATTTCTTACTATAAGAGTAGTTTCGGTTTCACATGTTCTCATGATTCAATAGTATAACGATTTTGTTATCTCTAGAAAGCACTTGTGTTGATCATATATTGGTAGAATCATGTCAATGTGCCTACAACTTATATGATTGTAAAAAATATCTGATAATTCATATGTAGAAAGAAAAATTGATATAATATTTAGGCACATGTGTAATAATGTAATTACTAAAACTTAATGTAATTATTTTAAATTTGATTACAATTTTAAATGATGAAAATGTGGTATGGATCGTATCATATGGTTTTAGGACATATAGCATACCCACTTCAACAATTTTATTCAAGGGTAACCTTAGAGATCTCAATGCAAATGAGAAAGAGATCTTGTAATAGGGTTGTCCTAGGGTATTATTAATTACTAAAAGGGAGCTCACCACCAAGTTGAGACTTGGAAAGACAAATGCAATGCAAATTATAATGCAAGAAGAAATGCAAAACCCTAGTATGATGCAAAGCTTCACTAAATGATCTAAAAATGCATATAAATCAGAACAGAAAATAGTAAAATCAGAAGTTTGCATCTAGAAACTTGTAGAGGCTTGAATGAAGACTAAAAATATTGCAAATCCTAAAATTGAGGCTAGCTGGGACTCATTCACTAGTCTGGAAAAAATAGTCCCAAATCAAGGTTTTTGTACAGGAACATGTTTCTTGAAAAAGGGTATCTCACACTACAAAAATCTCAAAATTGAACTAAACTAGGACTCATTCATGAGAAGTGGCGAATGAGTCTAGTTAAGTGTTTTTGGAGCTTTAAAATCTGAATCTAATCTTTAATGTTTTCTCTTTCTATTCCTCTTTGTTTTTGGATTTTAAACCTTGATTTCGAGGCTATAGGTGACTTTTTGGTGAAGATTACAACCTTTTCAAATGGGGAGACAAATATAACAAATTTCTCTAAGATTTTCACTTAACCTTCAATGATCTTCAAGTCTTCAAATCACCTAGATCTATAATCACACAAATGGAGAGAGAAAAAGTGTTGATTGTTAGGGAATATGAGTTTTCCTTGCTCAGGCCCCGTTTAGGTAATTAAACCAAATGATGAAACAATGAAGCAAGGATATGAAACATGAAACATAGGAAATGAAACATTAACAATGATACCTTGAATGATGCCTTGTAAATGATGTCTTATAAATATATAACTCAATGAAATGGCCATGAAGGATATAGAACTTGATCTTGACAATAGGTGTAGAACAATGCTTGATCTTGGATCTCTAATGCTACATCACAACACTAGCTCAATAGCATGCTTGATTCTTGACATCCTTGACATGATGATGGTTCTTGAATTTTTGTAACAATTGATGAATAATTATGCCCTTGAATGCCTTAGAAATGATCTTGGATGTTCTCTAGACGATCTTGTAAAGTGTCAAAATGCTTAACTCTTGAGTACTTGACTTGATCTCATGAATGCTTGATGAAATAATGATTTTAAAGCTCATTTATATAGAAAATCCATCTAATATCCTATGTATTAGTTCCCAAAGGCTGACATACATAAAATTTGAACTTAAAACCCAAGTTTCTCCTCTCAAAACCTTGAAAATAGGCCAATTGGGACTCATTTTCCAAGTTGGGTGAATGGGTTCCACCTAGATGGGACTCATTCACCCAAAGTGGTGAATGGGTTCCACAGGGCCTATTTTCATTACTAAAGTGTCGCAGAGTGTGTAAATTAAGTTTATATGTCAACTGATATTGTCGGGTTTTTGATTAAAATATTCCTTGGGATGTATAATATAGGGTTATAGGGGCCTATTAATGATGGTATTAAGGTCATAAATGCTAGAGGGCCCAAAATCCAATGTGAAAGTATAAATAAATACAATTTACAACACTAAATTACAACAAAATTGAGTCTATTTAGCTTAAAATGGCCCAAAATCCCATGTGAATGTGTAAAACACATTATGACACTAGATTAGGTCCAATTTAGTTTGAAATCCTCTTAAATTTAATGTGAAGGTGTAAATAAATATACTTTACAACATTAAATTAGGGTAGAGTTAGGTTTATTTAGCTTAAAAAGGGCCCAAGACCTAATGGGGATGCATAAAACTCATCACACCACTAGATAAAGGTAATATCAAGTGCAATCTATCATTAATTAGTATCAAATTAAGCAAGGAAAAGGCGTACCCTTTTTTTGTCATTATACAACTTAATGGCATTTTTATAGCTCTATAATAAATTAATTATGAATACTAAGGATCAAATTTTTGTCAAAAATATTTCTCTTTGAATTTATTTTTAATGACCTCTAAGAATATCCCTTGTCTTAGAATAAGCAAAAAAAATAAAATAATAATTCACCACTCATATATATTATTATATTATTTCCACTATCTAATCATAATTTTAGTAGATCACCATTAATTGACCTTCCATGTGCTTAGGATTTGACATCTCCTTGATAATTTATTAGCCAAGAGGCTATTTTGTTTAAATTTTCCCTCAAGATTTTCATTAGCCCAGCCATGAATTGGATTTTCCAGTGTTAGAGATGTTCTGGCTAACGACAACTTGACTGGGTTTTTTGTGGTGACATGGAGCTTGGTAACTACGTGAGTTGGTAGTAGTGGAGTTGGTGTCCTTGATACACATAAGTTGAATTGTAAGTGTTTGCTTGCGGGAGTGTTAATTCATTCTATCATTGTTGTACGATGTGGGTAGACAAAGTAAATGTAATATTGAGTGTTGCAGTGTGGCAAAGTATACTTTGTTTAAGTTGTATTGTCTAAAAATCCATTGTGGTCTTGGTTTCATAGCAGACTATTGTAAAATTTGTCACCTTCAGCTTTGTGGTCGGTTTCATAGCAGATTGGAGGGTTTTAAAACTATTGTTCTCTATAATCTGTAAGTCTTTTTACATGGGTATTTTGCATAAATGAATTATTTATTGTTTATGTTAAAATAGTTGTTCTACAAAATCTGTACATCATTTTACATGGGTGTTGTAGTGTGGGAAAGTAAAGTCTGAAATGTGCAAGAAAATATATTGATTAAGTTGCATTGTCAAAAGAGCCATTGTGGTGTTGGTTTGATAGCAGACTATTTTGAAAATTGTCAACTTCAATTCCATGGTTCATTTGATAGGAGACTATTGTAAAAATTGACGACTTTGCCTCAATTTTACAAGACATTGGAGGGTTTTAAAACTATTGTTCTACACAATCTGTAAGTCATTTTACATGGGTTTTTCGCATAAATGATTTATTTATTGTTTATGTTAAAATTGTTGTTGTCTGAAATCTATAAGTCATTTTACATGGGTGTTTGGCATTATGGTTTTGTATGGATGGAGAAATTACACTTAAATATTCTTTCTTTCATAAAAAAATATGGTTAGGGTTAGTAATTTTTTTGTCCCTCATTTATTTTTTGTTGTTATCTCTATGCATATTTAGCCTTGTACCCATTACCAAAGGAGCAATTGTAGTTAAATCTTGTTTCTTTGGTAAAAAAATATGGTTAGGGTTAGTAATTTTATCACCGTCCATTTTTTGTTTTAGTTATCTCTATGCATCTTTGTTGTTACAACCATTAACATAGGACCAATTGTAGATTAACATAGGAGTGATTGCATATATATATGGACTTATACCCATTACCATAGGAGAAATTGTAGTTAAATATTGTTTCTTTGGTCAAAAAATATTGTTAGGGTTAGTAATTTTATTTCCCTCCATTTATTGTTTTATTTATCTTTGTGCTTATTTTCCATTACACCCATTAACATATGACCAAATGCAAATTAAGATAGGAGTGATTGAATATGTATATATATGCAGAGGGTTAGTAAGGAAGTAGAAACATGTTGGAGATAAAATTAGTTTGGTGTGTGTTAAGTGTTATTCTTTCTAATATCTCTTTTATCTGTTCAATTTATTTATTTGAAGTTTCTGATGATATTTTCTATTAGCCCAGCCAAGAATAAGATTTGTCCTATAATAGCTCTTTTACAATTTCTCTAGTTTTCTAGAATATTTAGTGCTAGACAATGTAGCTCAAATTTTCAATTAAGTCTATGGCATTATAGGCATTTTGTATAGGTTATTGCTACTCATTGGCTTTAGGAGTTGTATTTAATGTGGGTTTGGTGCCAAAGAATGTAGTCAATAGCTCAATTTTTGAATTGATAATCCAACTCTTACATATACTACTTGTCTTGTATGAATATTTTT
>VDFB02091956.1:0-14945 GCA_007258455.2 Sequoia sempervirens | reverse complement strand
AATTAAATTAAATTAACACTCGGTGTCTCTTCCAATACCTTAAACAATTTTTTTTGAGTACTTAACCATAACACACACATCACCAATGACCTAACAATGCAAATCTCCAAACCACAAAATCACTAATCAAACCAACCACACACAATCTCCAAAATGTGACATTAATCAACATTAACACAATGGACCACTATACTCATGAAAAAAAAAAATCCTTTACCTCTTTTCCTTGGCGAAAATGCTTCAACTAATTTGGAATTCCTTAGTTTTTGGAAAGAGACTCCATTTAAACTCCTCAAAATGAAACCACAGCTTATAGAACTATGAAATGACATGATTATTCTTCATCATCTTGAGTAGCACAAGGATCTTTAAGCATGGTGGCTAGTGATAGAATGCAACCTTGAACTTTACCAAAATATTTATATATTTTTAAATTTCTAGATAACTCTAGCAACAACACAACTGTTTGTTTGTTTTCTTCCTCAATATCTCAATAACTATAGCAACAACACAACTATTTTCTAACTCTACTATGTGACAACTATAAGATTAGACTAGCACCATTTGGGAATTAAAAAATATCCTACAACTCAAAGTTTACAAGAAAAATCCAACGTGTGGCTTCGATATCAATGCATCTATAGAAACTTCAATGCGAAAATAAAAATTAGCAGTTAACATACCACAAATTCCTTCATCATGAAGTATTATTGATTTTAAATATGTTAATGGTTAATACAAATTGAAAAAGAGATAATTAAGTTATAGAGCCAAAATCCATAACTACTCATTCCAAATTGAAATTTGAAGAGAAAAAATTAAAACTATATCACTATCACAGATAATAAAATGTTGTATTGTATTATAAAATTTTGGATGATTTACTTTGGTGCAATATGGCCTTTTAAAAGCATTTTTTTTTTCATATAAAACTAACCTAACCTACAACAATGTAACTTCCCAAAACTAACTTAAATATAACTTAATGCTAAAATGTGTATTATTTAATCTAACTCATATAATAATAAGATGTACAATACTCCAAAACATATGTCCTTGATAAACCCTCCAACAATTAGGAAATAGTTCACCAAAATATGAGAGATATGTGCTTTCCAAGATGACCTCTAAATTGAAAAAAAATGTGGGCTTTATAGTGCCAAGATCATGCTTTGATACCACTTGCAATGAAATAACTTGTACAAGAGAGTAATATTGTTTCCAAATTTTAACATGATGATGTATGGTGTTGTCATTGATGGAAATCCATTGTAGAAGTGATAGTGCATTAGTATGTATATAGTCCGGAGAAAACTAGGTGTTTTGGATAAATTGTCAAAGTCTCGGACTAAAATAGTATGTAATTGAGGAATAGTTTTGTGGTCCAAATTGATTTGTGTTGAAATATCCTGTCATTCCATTTTTAGGCGATAATGGTATGTGTTGAAGGAGTTTATATTCGAAGTTTTAGGGTTCTATATATTTCGCAGTTGAAGATATTGATGAAAGAGTATCAGGCTATGTTGTGAAATAGTTATAGTTGCAGAGTTCATGTTGGAATGCTCCACATTCCACCATGGATGATCATTATTCTTTGTCTATTTTAGGAATTTCTTGAATATGTCATATGTGTGTGCACACCGAGTTTCAAGTGGTTTGGTGATTTGTGTGTCAAGTTGTGAATGGAAAGTTGGTTCATTCAGTTGTTGCTTAACCAATTTTGTTGTGTGGTTCCGACCTAAGGGTTTTGGGGTCATGTGGTATTAAGTTGAGTATGAAATGGATTCATAAGAGTGATTATAGGTCATACAAACCTATTTTGGTGAACATATTTTGTTTTCTTCTACAAGGTATGTATGATGGAGTTTTAAGCTGACAAGTTATGGTGTCACATGTTTCATATAATTAGGTTGACCTAATTGATGGTATGATAATTTTTAGAATATATGTATATATATAGAAGGTTAATTCCATGTGTAGGATTATATGAGTGGTGTGTGGTGTGAAGTGAAGTATGAAATGTGATAATGGTGAAGAATGAAGTATGGAAAGTCAGTTCACTGAGCCTAATTGGAACTGTACCTTCAACATATTGCAAATACATTGTTAGTAATTCAAAATCTAGTATTGAGCCACTCTTTTCTATATTTTTTTTTTAGAAGAAGTGATCTTCCTTGGGTAGTGATCCCTCCTATTTTTTTTCATAGTGATTCCTCTTGATAGTGAGCCCTTCTAGCAGTGAGCCTCATGTAATGTATTGTAACTAGTTATGATATTTTGTGAAATAATCTTCACCATGGTTTTTTCCTTCCAAGGGTTTTCCACATAAATATGGTGTTCTTGTGTTGTTTTTTTGTGGTGCATGCTTCAATTTTTTATTTCCATTCCAAGTTTAATGATATGATTTGAATGCACTTTTAAGTTATTGAGTTTCAGAGAATATTGATTCACCCCCCTCTCAGTATTCTAGGTGTTCAACAATTGGTATAAGAGCAAGGTTCCTTCAATTTTCTTAACTTCTGAGGTAGATCTTGGAGGTTGAACACATGTAAAATAGGAGGTATACTATCCCTCTAGAAGAAATTATTATGGAAGGGTTTCTTGAAGAAGACTATGAAGTTGATATGGAAGGAGAACTCAAATCTGCTCTTGATGACCTGGATAAAGCATAATGTGAGAATAGAGATCTAAAAGAAAATATTAGGGAAGAAAATGAGTGTATCAAGAAGCTAAGGAATCAATTCAAGAAAGTTAAAGAGAAAATAAAGGAAAAAAATGAGCAACTTAAACAATCAAATGAGACAATCACTAATCTGAAAGTGCGGGTTGAAGAAGGAAAAAGAGTTGAAGACTATTTGAATGCCAAGTTGAAAGAAAAATCTATAGAAAACTCAAAACTTGAAGATGATATTGTGTCTTTGAGGAAAGATCTAGAGAAAGTAAAGAGTCAAGAGGACAAATTCAAGAAGATTTCCACCTTGCTTGATGATATGCTTGCTAGTCAAAAATATTCAAGGACAAAGAAGGATCGGGGTTTGAAAAAGGTAAAAGATCAAAGGAAAATCAGACTCCAAACAATGTTGAAAAGGAGAAAAATAAACAAAGGAAGACTGTAGATAAGAAGAGCAATATCAAACATGTTCGGAACCAAAAGAAATATTTCAAGAGACCTCCTATCAAACAACCAGTTGCACAATGGTATTCATCTTTTGATGGTCATTGGCATTTTTGCAATAGATTTGGACATAGAGCTATAGAGTGTAAAAATAGGATGAACCAAAATTCTTAATCATTTTTTGGTCAATGCTATGCGTGCAATAGATTTGGTCATAAGGCTAGTCAATATAGATAATAGATGATGAATGGTTATAATAATAGTATAATGTCTCAATAATTTATTGGTTACTATTACACATGCAACGAATTTGGTCATAAGGCTTCTAAATGGAGATCTAAAATGGAAAGAAGTAATTTTTCTCTACAACAAGGTGCCATATGATATAAATTTAATAATCTAGCACAAATAGCTAAGTTTTGCAAAGGAAAGGATATGAAATCTTGCACTCCACAAATTAAGATTGATTTGGTTGAGTTAAAGTAGGAGATGAACAAGATTTGGAAGAAAAAGGAAGAGAATGATGTGAAGAAAGAGTATGTGCCAAATTTTGGTATAGATGTTTCCTCCAAAAACTAGATAGAAAGTATTGGCTCAAGGGGAGTTTTAACAAAAAACTTTCTAAACCCCCTACCAAAGATGTGATTTTGATGTCTTCAATATACCAGTGCATGTATGAGTTGGTTTGGTTGATCCTTTGGTGAAATATCTGGTGATAAATCTCTTAATGTAGAGACTTGTGGAATGTTTGGAAGTTCTTGTGATGATATAGAGAGGGATTGACGACTTTTGACCAAACTTTTTCTATTGCAATTAATGCATACTTTTGGTCATGAAAAAGTCTTTATATTTCATTTTGCACATTCTAAAAGGAATTTGTGTTTGAGCATTTAAAGAGGATATTAGTGCAAATGAGAGATGAAGTTATTATGAAGTGTTGAAGAAACCCTAATGGTGAATTTCACAAGGTATTTAAAATTTCTTGCAAACCCTTGATCAAGAAAAATTCAAAATGTTAACTCCACAAGTTATTGATGTGCTTGAGAGGCTGAGACCTACGTTTAAGAAGCACTCTTACAAGTCAATGGAAATGGATAAGGAAGGTGAATTCTCTAAGGTTCCATCAAATTTGATGCACACAAAGGATGTGTGAATTTACATTCATTCAAAGATGGATAAATATGATCATTTGAAGTTGGCAGAATTTAGGGAAAAGGTGTTAAATGGAGATGATTTTGAGCTAAAACTAGAGTATTCCAGTTTGACAGAGAAGAAGTTGGATGTGTGGGAATAATTTCCTAATTTATTCTATAATAATGAGTGAGTGAAGTATGTTATGAGCAAAATTCATGATAATTTCATGTGGGTGGACATGCCACATATGATAACCAAAGAGACAATTAGGGTTGTTACCAGTTTGAGCTCCATAAGACCTATTTCAACATTGAAGGTGATAAGGAATGAAGTGGTAATGAAGCTTATTGGAGCCAAGTTTGACAAGTGTGCCCTAACTTTGGATGGAATTGAAGATCCAATGATCAAATATGCTTCAATGATGATTGGTTACAAGATATTCTATACAAACAAAGAGAATTTTGTCTCTACCACTACAATAGACATGACCTATAAAATGGTGAAAGAAGGAAAATACCTTGATCTTTGTGAGCTTCTAAGATTATAGTCATTTCAAAACATAAAGAAGACAAAGGAATAAAAATACCCTTTCTGAAATGGTACTCTTATCATTTTCTTAATGTTTTACTTTCTCAATGAGTTACCCGGAGTGAAAAATGTTGTATGGCTAGATATTTTTCATGTATTTGTTCAAATTAGAGTTCATATGAGAAGATTTCCTAGTAAAGAGTCTTTTGATTCAATGTTGTGGGGATTCTTTAAATATTTTCAAACTTGGATACAAGAGAGAGGAAGGATTCCAAGTAAAGTTATGGACAAATATAAGAATGAACTAACATTTATGATTAGCAGAGATTATTACTACATGGAAGTAGTGGAACCCAAAACTATTTGGATTTTGGAGTTTCCTTATGAGGTAGATGAGTCTAAATGCATTGGTCTCGCAGAGATTGTATTGAGAAAACTCAGAGATCCAACAATTCAAAGGTATGGTACTTATGAAGAGAAATCAAGTGAAGTGAACCTAGAAAAGAAAAAGGGCATTGAAGAAAAGGTTCAAAAGATGGAAGCTAAGTTAGAGGATTTTGGTACTCCTGAGGACCTAGCGGAGAAATCCAAAGGTACATCTTCTCCTCCATAGAGATCCAGAAGGTCAAGAAAGACCCTTACCTCCACACCTACTGTTACAAAGCCCTCCAGAACAAAACCAACAAGTGGTTCCAAGAAGATAGAGACATCTAACCTTCCTAAGCAACAAAAGTCCCCAAAAAGAAGAAAGAAAGAAAAAGCAACAAGAGTTAGGTATTTAGAAGAAGAGGAAGACGAAGAACATCAATTGGTCTAAAAAATAAAATCAAAAGTCTCTTAGGAAGAGACCGGTATAGAAAAAGGAAAGAAGAAAGAGGAGACCCCTCCGGTCCAAGAGCACAGTCCTATGAAGTTTGATGCACTATTTAGTGCTATAGCAAAGTTTGGAATCTTGAAGGACACAACTGAAATGTTTTCAGAAGCCAATAATGAGGACAATGTAACAATTGAAGAGGCCATTGTCAAATACATAGTGAATTTTAATGTTGACCTAGGTGAGATAGAGGATCAATTGTTAGATGATCTAAAAGGTGTATTAAGTGCAAGGAGACAAGAGGAAATTGTAGAAAATGCAAAGATGAAAACTTTTTCCTTAGAGAAGATTGGTTCCTCATTATCTCATGAGGAAAGGGCTAAGTTTTCTCAGTTGTGTACCCAAAAATTTAGGACAAAGCAAAGAGTAAACATTCTTATGAGAAAAGATAAGGATTCCATAGAGAAGCTAAGGAGAGAAGCATGGAAAATAGTTGAAAATATTCTTAAAGAATTGGGTGCTTCTAATCGAGTGATGAAGATAAAATATAGCAAGACATATCCCTCCTAGAAAGCAATGAGCCAATCACAAAGCAACATGAGCATGAGCATATGCAAGAAGATATGTTAATAGATAACACCCAATAAAATGTGGAGATAATTATTGAGAAAAATAAAGAAGATAAGCAAGGAGTCCCAGAGAATACTAAAGCTCAAAAGGAACAATCTATGTCTCCTCTGGATGTTCAAAATATTGTAGAAGAGTGTTTTAGTAGTGAAGAGAAAGAGAGGTGTGATACACAAGAAAAATAAAGCACTAAAATAGGTTGTGAATCCTTTGAATCCTTTGGAGATTCATTGAAAGATATTTTGGACATGCAATTACAATTCCAACCAGTGGTGTCTACACAATTGCTACAAATCCCCATGTAACAAGGTCAAGTGGACTTAGAAAAGATTTCCCCTCTCCATAAGTTGCAGCTTGGTGATGTATTTCATTCCTCCATAAGAAAGGAGATACTTCAAACTCACCAAAAGAGCACAAAGTTGGTTGATGAAGCTATCAAGGTGTTGCAAAAAGGCCTTCTCATAGTATCCATTGACACTTCTTTGTCGAGTATTCAATAGTTTAAGTTGTTGTTAGACTCTTTTAATGAGTACTCTATAGGACTGGAAGAGTAGAATGAGAAGTAGCAAGAAAGTTGAAAGATAAGAAGCTAGCTAATGCATTAGATAAGTGTGTTACTGCTCACACCAAGTTGCAGGGCAACTTGAAGAAAGTTCAAAAGTTTTTGGAGGAAGCCAAACAATTGTTTCAAATCTATTTGAAATGGAAATTGTCTACAAAGAGCATCAAAGATCAAATGGACTCAATTGAGTCTCAAACAGCTTAGGCATCAAGTGCTTATGATCCAATGACTGATGGGGATGGAGCAACAAGAGTGGTAATTGAAAATCTACATGGTCAATTCTTTTTACTGTAGGATCAAAAAGAGAATCATAATGTAGTATAGTAAGCTTTGAGATATGGTAAATCTAAGGCTTACATCTTTAACTCAAGTTTTGGAAAATGTGAAGAAGGTTGTGCAAAAGACAATAGTGCCAATTCTCCAAAAGACAGAGAAGACCTCTATGTTTAGTTTGAAAACCAGAGCTACATGCTTTCCTTCGCCAATAAGGTTTGGGATGTTTCCAAGAAGGATTGGTAGGCACACCTTGCAAAATTAAGGGCATCATCTCAAGGTATATTACCCTCATCCAGTTAAGATGTACATTTTGTAATTATATAGTCAAATTTTGATCTTGATGTACATATGTAGAGTTAGTAGATGGTGTTACGATAAAATTTAGTCTTTTTGATTGATAACATAAATAAGTAGAGTTATTCTCATGTAAATATATCAGAAAGGGGTAGTGAAGAAAAGAAGTGAAGCTCATTTACTACCCTTTTCCCTTGATGTTAAAGGGGGAGTGAATCAGATAAGTGTGTTGCCATCAATGACAAAGGGGGAGATTGTTAACAACATGAGCATGATGATGTATGGTGTTTTCATTGATGGAAATCCATTGTAGATGTGATGGTACATTAGTATGTATAAAGTTCGGAGCAGACCAATTATTTTGGAGAAATTGTTTGTCTTGAATAGAAATAGTATGTAAAATAGGAACAATTTTGTGGTCTGCATTGCTCCGCACTGCAACATCTTGTCATGTGGTTTTCTAGGTGATAATAATGTCTTGAAGTAGTTTATATCCAAATTTTTAGGGTTCTATGTCTTGCACAGTTGAAGATATTGATGATAGAGTATCGGGCTATGTTGTGACATAGTTATAGTTGTAGAGTTCATGTTGGAATTCTTTTCTTTCCACCGCAGATGATCATTATACTTTGAAATTTTCAAGAATTTCTTGAAGATTTCAAATGTGTGTGCACTCTAAGTTTCAAGTGGTTTGGTGGTATCATGTGAAGTTGTGAATGAAATTTTGGTTCATTCAATTGTTGCTTCACCAATTTTGTTGTGTGGTGTCAACCTAAGGGTTTTGGGGTCATGTGGCATTAAGTTGAGTATGAAGTGGATTCATAGGAGTGATTATAGGTCACGCCAACCTAATTTGGTGAAGAACATGTTTTATTTTCTTTTGTAAGGTATGTATGATGGATTTTTGAGCCAACAGGTTATGGTGTCACATGTTTCATATAATTAGGCCAACCTAATTGATGATATGATTATTTTCAAAATATATACATAAATATAGAATGTCAATTCCATGTGTAGGATGATATGAGTAATGTGTGGTGCAAAGTCAAGTGTGAAATATGATAGTGGTGAAGAATGAAGTGTATAGAGTTAGATTACTGAGCCTAACTAGAAGCAGACGCTCAACATATTGCGGATGCATTGTTAGCAATTCAAAATTTGGTAGTGAGCCACTCTTTTCTGTCTTTTGTAATTATGGAAGAAGTGATCTTCTTTGGGCAGTGAGCCCTCCTTTTTTTGGATAGTGAGTCCTCTAGGTAGTGAGCCCTTTTGGAAGTGAGCCTCCTATAATGTATTGTAGTCGATAATGATATATTGTAAGCTAATCCTCACTGTGGTTTTTCGCTTCCAAGAGTTTTCCACTTAAATCTTGTGTTCTTGTGTTGTTTGTTGTGGTGCATGTTTCAATTGTTTATTTCCATTTCTGTAAGTTTAATGAGATGATTTGAATGCACTTTTAAGTTAATGAATTTCAGGGAATGTTGATTCAGCCCCCCCTCTTAGTATTCCAAGTGTTCAACAAATATAATATGAAATAGGTTGCAAATATTGGATAATAACATGCCACTTTGAGGGGGTAGCCTCCTAATCCAATTCAAAGGGAATACCTCCAATATTATTCAATAAGAACACAATACTTAACATGATGATAATAACTAGCCTATAGGTCTTGCATTTACACCACATATTCTTTAGATACCACCTAGTCCCGCTCAGATACTTAACTATAAACCCTAGGATGGCCTAAATAAATATTTAATATTATAATAATGATTACGTGGCTTATTTGTGAGTTAAGGTAGCCACGAGTTCACTTATAACCTAATACGCATTATAGGGTTAGGGGCATAGCATATAACTAACAAAGAAATGATGCATGAAACTTAGACAAGTTGATTACTAATTGGTAGACCTTCCACTAGTAGGTTGGGATGTGTTGTGATGTGATTGGAACATTGGTGAGGTACCCATGCTCCTAAGAGGACTCATGCTATATGGAATAATAATATTCAATAGGATTTCTAGTCCCATCAAAGAATGTTGGGTGGTAATGTGGTTGAGTCAACACTCACACTTGATACTTTGACTAGTGTTGGTCATGGAATATTGCTTCTTGGGTACCTATACCTTTATATATCTCAAACAAGTTTGTTGAAACTAGCTTTAGATGTACTATCCCATTGAAGATTTCCTTTAAACTTTGGTTGGATGCTATCCACTTTACCTATCATCACCCTATAAAGTTCATCAAGTGTCTTTTCTTCAATATGCACCATTTCCACATGCAATTTTCCATTGGTGCAATTCAAAGGGATGATCATGCACTTTTGCCATTTTTTTAAAAATATGTGCTTCCTAAAGCACATATCAACTTTGACATAGAAGTGTAATGGTTTTCCTAGTAGCACAAGGTTCTAAGTGACAATCATCTCAATGACTTCAAAGAGGACATAAAATTTTATGCCTTCAATATCAATTTTAATACTTTGGAACAACCTAATTTACTTTTCATGTGTTGTTTTCCATGAACAAGATTTGTGGGGATGGAATAAGCATAGGCTAACCCATTATCTCCCACCTCGTTTTTATTCAACACATTGACCTCAATGCCTATATTGATTAGGAAACGTTGCAATAACAACTCATGAACTATATAGGTAAAATAAGTTCAATATAATACCCAAGCTCTATTACATGTGTGACTTTGTATACACCATTTTCAGTCTAGGAAATGGTGAGAAACAACCAATGATCTTCCTATGAAGCTTACTTTTCTAGGAGAACATTTAAATTTTTAACACAACTCCAATGTAAAGGAGTTTAAGGATCATATAGCTAATTTTCTTCGTATCACTCTCAGTAGGTTTCTATATAGAGATATGTCGATCGACAACACAACAATTACACAACTTTTATTATGCTCAATGTTGATCCTCAAGTCCTAGTAGACTTGGATTATCAATGAATGGAGTTAGTTTTCCTTTCATGTGTGTAACTCATCTTGTAGCATTTTTTTAACCTTTTCTCACTTGTGTTTCTTACATAGGATTCCTTGGAGAAATCACATGGCCATTTCAAATCAATTTCTCTCCCTCTTTATTTTCTTCTATTTATTGAAGAAAGACAACATAATACAATATTTTGTGATTACCATCATAGTAACCACAAAAGGAAACTACTCACATTTGTAAGATGTATGGCTTATCTCTTTGTAACTATAGCATGTTATTAGTGGATAAGGTCAACCACCATTTGACTAGTGTTATTGTTGCATTTACGTCCTTTATTCTTATATTGACTAGGTCCTTGACCTTGGTAACCTTATTGGTTCTACTGTGCAAGGCGTCTTTAATTTTTTTGCATGGGATAACCCTATTTTTTTGTGCAAAGTAATCTTGATTTTATTGCACAAGTTCAATGACAATAGTAATGACATCCTTTCCACACTATTATTGCAATATTTGCATAACTTTACTTGAGTTAGTATCATCTATGGCACTCTAACAAATGCCAAACCAAATATTCACCTTGACCCCCAATAACTTTTATAGAAGGGAAAAAAATGAGTTCTTATGGCTTCCCTGGCATATTACACATTTTAGGATGTGTGGAAGTTGGGGAAATGGTGTAAATTCTACATCTAATATCTCAGTATTGGATAATTAATTGTACTGTGACCTTCACTTCTACACCCCATACACCAAAGACTATTTGTTATCTCAAATTTTCTCGCCAAATACTCTATCCATGTGAACATGTATCCCATCTACTCCTCAAGCTTTGCATATGATCCATAAGATAGTTTTCCCAAGGTTTTAAGTCACAAAGCAACATCCAAAGCTTCCTTCTAGGTGTATAGCATGCACTAGCCCAATTCCTATTGAATGTGCATGGTCAAATCATTAATGAACCACTCCTTTATATGATTTCATCTATATTATCTAAGAGCTTTTTTAGCAAGATTCTTTAAATTTTTCATCATACTTGCACACAACCTCACCAACTAGTTGCTTGATCTCTTATAGCACAATTGTATTTTAGTCAAACACTTGGGTAGTCATACTCCATAAAGAAGTTTGTTTTGACCTCATCTAGCATCACCTTTTTTCTATTTGCATCATAGTGAAAATGCCAATCCTGTGTGCATTTGATTAGAGTGCTTGTAAAGAGCTATATTTTCTAGACATTATTGGTTTTATCCTTCACCCTTCAAACAATCTCAACTACCTTTGAATGCCTAAAAGCATATTTTTCTCTATTGAAATTTTTTATACTAGTGATCTTGCAATCATAGATAACAGTGGCATTCTACATATTAATTTGTGTGGCTTCAAATTTCTACACTATCAATAGATATATGAGTAGGCTTATTACAAATAGGTTCAAATATCTTGTCAACTATACATTGGTGGGCCTACTATCAAATCATAAATGTTGTGAATTTGGGTGCTTCTTCACAAACACTTAACTTGTCTCTTTTTTGGACTAAATCTATGTCAAATTGCAATCTCAAGTCATAGATTGGTTCATCCACATCTAATAGTGTGTATTTAACCCAACAACAATAACTTCTAACCCATAAATAGGCATTATGCTTGGCAAAGTGTTGATCTTCACATAGGTATGTTGAGTCCATCTATCTTTTAAAGATGTATCCACGTGATCTTCATTATGAATGCTTTTGCATTTACATCACCTCCTTTGTGCATGGTGTGTATTCCTTTTTCTCTATATCATCACTTCAACCAATATAGCTTCTTGTCACCTTTCATACATCTCATAGTGCTCCTTTGCTCATTACTACTATTGCTCTCCATCTATCTTACACGATGCTTTATGACCCAATCATTTATGAACCTTTGCACCAATAGGTAACTCTACTTCAATATATTCCTCAACTTTTTGTGAGAACAATCTTTGAATTGTGTCACATTATTTGGCAAGGCATCTTGCATTGTAGCATGAAGCTTCATAGAGGGTCCTAATAACAAAACCAAATGTTGACCATTTTTCACCCTCATTTGCATAATGGTCTTGTAGTCAAGTATTTAAACAACCTCAAGGTGAATGGATTTTAAACCCAATGTCAAAATACGCATGCATGCACACACACATTTTCATCCTTATTTGCATAATGATCTTGTTGTCAAGAATTTAAACAGTAGCACCACCTTGTCACTTGAAACAACCTCAAGGTGCATGGATTTCAATCCCAATACTTGGTATGTCAACACATACACACGCACACGCACACACACAAACACGCGCACGCGCACACACACACACACACACACACACATGTGCACGCACACACAACCACTCACACCCACACATGCACATGTGCATGCACAAACCCACACACACACACACAACCACTCACCCACACATGCATGTGTGCCCGCACACACCCACACACAACAAATATGCAACACAAAATCTAAATAATAATTCATGAATGCACAAATATATAAGCTTTTGTTTGAGCTTTTCCATCAAAGCCCCTCTCTAAAATCCCCTCTCTACAAATGAATAGGAAATAACATATAAATGTGAAAACTCCTATTTTACAATAATATATCATATTGCTACAATTTTTGGGCTTTAATTAATTACATAATACTAGGTCCTAAGGACATACTTTTGGTCCCAGTTTAAACAACTCAATTGTTTTGATCACAAACCTTTCTAGTAAAACAATCGTGTGGTATGTGGATCTATTAATAAAAAATAAAAAATTACTCTCTTGGGTTGAAGTGGAGCATGCTTTCATAGATACATGGGAGATGAAAGAAGTATCAATGATGATGAAGATAAGGGAAAGAATGATCACGAAGAAAAAGAAGAAACAATGATGAATTTGGTGATGATGTTAAGGAGGAAGAAGTTGAGGGTAATGAAAATGATTATTGTAACAAGGAAGAAGATGGAAACAATGAAGTATAGGAGGATAAGATTTCATGTAGTTTTAACCCAAGGAAAAATCAATATTTTAATTCTATGGATGCATTCAAAAGAGGGTTACCGTATTCATAAATTATAGTAGAAAGTATAACTTCATCAAAATTGTCTTGGCTAAGCAACTATAGTTATAATCAAGAAAAACTATCCAAGATGATCATAGGTGTATGGTTGGATGATAACAAGGCACATATGTGTAATGATTTGCAAAAGGCTCACCATTTGGTTTCTTCTTGTGTTTTGAAAGCATGTTAAGGAGAGATTGTGTCTTGCACACCTAGATATATGATATTTTGGACCAGTGAAGTTGGCAACATGTGGCACACATCCATTTATTTGGTTATATTAGGTCATGTGAATGGTATATGTAAATCTTATTGACCAATGTGTTATCCTACATTGGGATTAATAGTTTACCCCTCCATTATATTATTAAGTAATTTTATTGGCTAATGAGTTTACCTACATTGGGATTAATAGTTTACCCCTCCATTACGTTATTAGCTCTATATAAAAGGTGAATATCATTGCAAAGGATAAGAAAAGAGCATTATGTGTCTATGATCTCATGTTGGAGATATAACATAATGTGACTTCTTCCACAAGGAGTATTGTATTATATTGCCCTTAAGGGTTTATTCCTTTTCAAAGTACATTGAATATTAGAGCGCCTTGAGAATATGCATTTTTTTAATCTAACATATTGTTATTATTGTATGTGATCCTTTCAATCAAGGAAAAATTGTGTAGACTATAAATTCTATTAGTTTCTTATGTTTTTTGTTTGTTTGTTTTACAACCTAAATTATTAATTATGGTTAGATTTTATATCAAACAAATCTAAAGCCTATATTCTAAAAATGTGTGTAAATTGAATTGTCCTTATGTTTCCTTAATGGGTTAAGAGAAATAAGTTTTTACTTTGTGTATTTATTTAGTAGGGTTTGTCACCCCTTATGGATTTACCTTCCCAAAAGAAAACTATTACACATGAGAACTTTACAATTTTGATTAAATATGATTTCATATTAGAAGGTAATTAAATACAAAAAAAATATGTTTATAGTTCAAGAAAACTTGATTGACTTGGAAATATGAAGTATTAATTTGTAGCTACTCACCTAGTAAGAATGCATTGTCAATGACAACAAAACAGGGGCCTCCTAAACATTGCAAGCCAAATAGATCAAATGTTTGTTTAAAACTTGTAAACACTTAATGATTTGATGCCAACCTCAATAATGTTTGCATATTTTGATACTAATCTTCTAAATTGGTGCCCAATTTAACATAGTTAAAATCATTGAATTGGCTAAAAGCCTTGTTCCATGGGGTTGCACTCCCCAAACAAAATCCATGCATTTCTAGGATATGAGAACTTGGGGAAAATGTTCCCCCCTTGTCCCACTATCACCACCATGCACTCAAGGACCTTTCTTGGACATCCCCATCAAAGAGGGGTGTTTTTGGGATGTCTCCCTAGTTTGGAGATGCCTTGGGGACTCTTGAATGTTGTCAAGACGTCCACAAGACTCAAAAGGGCTTCTAACCATCCCCAAGACTCCCAAGCATTCCCCACAACGAGAAAATGAAATAGTCAAATGTTTTTAAAAAAATCGAAGTGTTTGATCTGTGTG
>VDFB02091955.1:0-25433 GCA_007258455.2 Sequoia sempervirens | reverse complement strand
TTTTCACTCATAACTCGAAATGCATATCTTGAATTTTGGATGTTAGTTGGCAATTCATCCTATCTCAATATTTGGTATTTCTTGGAAAAAAATTGAAATCCCAAAAGCATATCCATGAGGTTTCCTAAAATGGAAAAATTTGACAATTTTTAAAAATTGCCAAATCTGGAAAAATTTGATTGTCAACACTTTACACCCTTTAAACCCCAAAACTTGGTGTAGAATCAATCCCATCATATCATCCTCCCAATTCATCTTTTTGGATAACTATCCCATCCCTGAGCTTTATGTGATTGTCCTCATCCTATCATCATCCTCACTCATCCTATCATCATCCTCCACTCATCTTATCATCCTTTATCCATCCTTGGTCATTGTTCATTGGTCGAACTACGTTTCCCCTACGCTTTCATGTAGACAAGGTCGATCACTTGATCTGCCCCCGGGGATCCTTTATCATCTATCATCGGTCTTTCTTCTTTTTCCATCTTGTCATTGAAGTCTCCATCATGGTGCATCGTCAGCCTCTAGTCGAACTACGTTTCCCCTGCGCTTTCACGTCGGCAAGGTCAATCATTTGATCCGCCCTCAGGGATCCTTTATCATCTATCATCGGTCTTTCTGCTTTGTCTATCTGCTCCTCTATCGTCTATCGTTTATCATCTCTCATCGATCGCCATTGTCCACTTTACTCCTTTTGTCCATCCTATCTTTACCATCCATCAAGGTCTCCATCTTGGTCAGTCGTTAGCCTTTTACCGAACTACGAGGGCTCTGCACTTTCACGTAGGCAAGGCTAATCTTTGATCGGCCCTCGAGCCCCTAGGTCTTTAGGGTGTGTCAGTCTCATGTCTTGTGTCATGTCGTCAAGTTACACCCTTATCTAGCTAGTTCCTCACAAATGAGACCCACTTGTATCATGAGATCCAATTGATTTTGAACATCCCACGTCATAACAATCTTTTAGTTTAGTAACCATCATCTTTGGTCTCAACAGGATACATCCTTCCTAACAGACCTCATCAATCCCATCCATCCCCTTGATCATATGGCAAAGGACGTTTGAAATTGATTGCGATCTTTTGATGCTTTTGGCTTTTGTTTATCATTTCCTGAGCTCTCTATCATCACTTGTCAAGGCCACCATAATCCATCATATTATGGCATGTTTTGATTGGTCCACATAGGGGCATATCTTGCTCTTTTGTTTGATTTTGTCTTCTTGGTTGTCCCACGTAGCACCCACCAAGATCCCTGAGGTCTTGTGTTATGCTGGGGCATCCTTTTGTGCTTGTGGTTATCTCACTACCTGGCCCGACCAAGGTCTTTGTGACTTTGGGGCGTTGGGATAGCCTTCTTGTCTGTTGTGTTTGTTTTATGCATTAGACACTAATTCACCTTGGTTCTTCATACCCTGGCGTCTTGTGTCTTATGCTATAGCAAAAATCAATGCTTCAAAGATGGCAAATTACATTAGGATTGCATTTTATTTTCCATTCTATCGTCTTGCATGTATCCCCCCATCCATTCATCCTTCATCCTTATCTCACATCTCTATCCTATCCCCATCCATTCCATTTAGCTTGAATCATCTAATCATATCCTTGGTCTTGTTCTCTGTCTTGTTACAAGCGTGGATCCAATCCTCCTCCTCCTCCTCCTCCTCATCATCATCCCATTTTATTCTTCCATATCCCTTTGGTGTTGTTTTGGGATGTATCCTTCCCTCATCAACAACACTTTTGTCATCATCATCGGGAGGCATTCTTCCCTATCCTTTAGTGGTGTTTTGGGATGTACCCTTCCCTCATCATCACCACTCCAATGGGATGTACTTCTCCCCTATCTTCAATGCATTCATTGCCAACACTCCATCCATCATCAACCCATTTTGGCTTGTACCTTGACTGGGGCAACATCACCTTTTGTCCTAAAATCCATTTGTGCTTCATCGATCTCCTATCGCTTCTCTTACTCTCTTACCCATCACCTTGCATCATCTTCCTCATCTCCCCTTGTATCACATCATCTATTTCGAGAGCACACACGTGTTTTCTTTAACCCGCATGTCCTCTTGAGGGGGCATCAATCCCTACTCTTCATCTTCACCCCCATCATCTTTCTTCCTAGTCATCCCTTTGATGACTGGGGCATCTTTTCCAATCTAACCATCTTCTTCTAGGTTCTATATATTTTAATATTCTCTGAAAATGATGCTACTTCAGCACCATCCTTCAAAGAGGAAAAATGTAGACATCTAAATTTGGACACTTAATTTATCCAAATTTATCACTCTTTCGCCTAAACATCCTCTTTATCCCGAAAGCACTAAGCAATATTACTATTATTTAATTCATCTTTAATTCGCCAACTTAAGGTATTTAATTAATAATTAAATACCTACCCTCCTTAATCCTCTTTTCATCAAATAAATTAAATAAATATTACATTTATTTAATTCCTCAATGTCATTTTCATCTAATCCTAATCCATCTCCTAATTTCTTCATTAAGGATGTGCACATGCCTAATACTTGATTAGGATGTGTCACATCCTCCAACTTTTGCAAGTTGGATTTTAATCCTAATTAGCCCCTAATTATCCTCTAATTATTGATTAATTAAGCCTAATCATTCTCCAAGGAATTTTTAATTCCTTTTTATTCTTCCTAGATTCCCCTCTTTTATGTGTGAATTTTTAATTCACATTCCATCCTTCCAAGGTTTCTAGAACCTTGGACTTGTCACAATCTCCACATGTGACCAACCTTGGACTTGTCACAATCTCCACATGTGACCAAGTCCCACCTTTTGGAGCCCATCTTTTATCTTTTAGACTTTCCTAGGAATGTGAATTTTTAATTCACACTTATATCCCCAACCACCTTTCTTTTTCCCATGTAGATTTTTGAGGAATTCCAAAATTCCTCAAATGTCCCTTTCACTCCCACTTGGGGACAAGAAATCCCTTTTTGAGGAAATCTTCTCACCCCCCAAGGTGCTTGTCCTTCCTCCACCTCATATACCTTTTTGACACCCATCTTCTCTTGGCCACTTCACCATCCACATGTCAAGATGTGAGGGCTTGTGGGTTCTCAACCCACCATAGCCCTTCATCTTGGCCTTGTTGGATGCATCTCAACCGTTGAATTCTCTAGAGAATTCAAATTCTTCTATAAATACCCCCTCCTCAAGGGCATTTTCAACACTTAGCCATTTGATAACTACATGCTGCCAATTTGCATTTTCACTCATTCACTATCATCTAGCCATCATTCTAATCATTTTTCATATTCAATCTTGCATTTAGCCACTCAAGAAATCATCTAAGGAGCACACAAAATCATCCCAAGCAAAGGCCAATCAAGGAGCCGTCAACAGCAAGGAAGGTGAAATCGTTTGTATCGCGTTTTATCCATTTTCCTTCTTGTTTTATCACTCTTTTTGCTAATCTTGAGGTGTCCTTGGTCTTTTATCACTTGCATTTTTAATTTATTTTGCACATTAGAGGAGGATAAAATTCTTAGGATCACAACACCAAAGGTTTTTTTAATATTTGACAAACATCCCAATCTATATATAACTATCTTCCATAATTTAAGAATTATCGTTATCATTGAATGATTGCTCTTAAGATAATGCCATGGAATTAATTTTGTTTATTCTAATTTTTAAAATTTATTAATATATATATATTTTTGGAAAAAGGTGTGTGTGTGTATATATATATATATATCAGTAAAAAAGAGTTGCATATGATTTTTCATCATCAGCTATTCATTTTCAAAACCCTAGGAAGAAATTACTTCTACTAATGCTACATTGCATTGCAAGTAGTAGTATGCATAAGCTGGTAAGATTTAACTTTATCAACACTTGGTCTTTCAAGACCTTTACAAAATTTATAGTGTCCAGGGTAGAATAGAGTATAGGCCCTCGTCCATTATAAACTTATCGAAAGAGACAAAATGGTGCAAAAAATTATAGAATTTATTCCTCCATTCGTGGGAATTTTCTCCTTGACCCTTTGCAACTTCGTCTTCCACTGAGCTGCTACCATCTCAAATTCACCCTATACAATGGAAACATTCAGCTCTGGGGAGTGGAGCTAAATTCAACTGAGATGAACCTCCATGAAAAGCATTCAGTGGTGGATGGTTTGTGTGTGCCCAGAGGAAAGCTATTGTGTAATAATTCTCTTTGATATTGATGTCCATGGTAGTGTAGAGGTGGTGAGAATTCCTACACATAGCCCTTAGAAGTCCATGTGGTCGCACTTGTGCTCAAAAGCCTGCTTGATACCCTTATAAATTTCTACAAATTCTTTTCTCTGCTTCAAATATTTTTGAGGGAAATTCCCATCAACATACCTTTCCCTTTGTACAGGTCATACTCTTGCACTCCTTTAAGGAGAGCATTATCATCGAGGAAAATGTCTTTCACATACTTCTCAACAAGTTCTTCTAAATCCCCCAGTGACTGGAGCAGGTCATATAAGTTTGAAAAGAAAATGGAGAGTACCTGGGAGGGAAGAATGGCTCACCTTGCCTACAGACTAGTAATCTCGATTCCTAGAACAGTGCGTACACAATCTTCCACCCTTGTGTAGTCCAAGTTGAACATTATCTCTAGATACTCATGTGACAAATAACCCTCGAATGGCCTTTCCCAGGCTTTCACTTTCATTGGGACTTGAAGATTGCAGGGTTTGAAATCCATGGTTACTCTTTCTATTCCTCCCTGCTACTAACTGAGTCAGAATTTTTCCACTCAGAGACCGCCAACCTTCACAAAGAGAAAAATAGGGCAATTGTAGAATGCTCTAGAAAGCCTTCCAAATAGAGTTATAAGCAAAAGTTGTGATGGGAGCCAACAGTGAAATCAAAAATTCATGCAAGAGGTGTAAAAATCTTGATGGAAGATGTCACATCCTTGCATGGATTTTAAAATTGGCAAAAACTAGCATCACCTTCATTCGTGTGAGGGTAGTGTCCAGATATGTGAAGCAAGATGAAATTGGGTGCATTACTAGTCATGATGGGCCACCTACATACCTACGAGAAAAAACCATGTTAGCTTAAACAAAACTTTCTCCACTGAGTAGGATGATTTGGTTGGAATGAGGGACACTAACACTAGGATATTTAGGAGTGTGAGTTGGCTCATCCATTTTACACTAGTGCTTTATTTGTAACCCAACCCTCTTTTGTGAATGATCTGTTCAGTACACCTTGAGTAACTTCATCCCTATTGGTATCACCTTGACCCTTTGTATCGAAACACTTTGAAATGCTAACTCTGTCATCATTACACTTGTTGCATAGGCCGTCACTGATGCACTTGTCATTACTTGGCATTTAACATGCAGGAGAAAATCAAGGTTGACAAGACTATGTCACTCTTGATCATGAGCCGTCTTTTTTTTTGGGGGGATAAATATTTCCTTAGATTACTCTTCCTTGTGTGAAATAAAGTTATCTATTTTATCCCCTACCACCTTGTGTGCTCATGTTATATTTTCCAAGATGGCATTTCACATGTTTCTCACCCTATAGGTATGTGTTTTGAGTTTGAATAAATAATAGCAAGGACCCCTCATACATGGAACCTTGTGTAGAACTGAACCAAAGTCAATCTAAGCCCATAGGGAAGGGTTTGTGCCTCTGCTCCCCTTGGAGGCTCCCTCAAGAATTTCTTGGGATTTGGCTTTCTGCAACCACTATTTCTGCAAGCTCCGAATGAATACTGGGAATCTGTTGGCCCTATAGAATTTCAATTTCATAGCTATCACAACCCATGTTCGCTAAGATGTCTTCTAGATGATTCCCTTCTCGATATGTGTGAGAGATATGAACTTCTTGGAAGCAATTAAGGAGGTTCATACTTTTTGTAAAATGTATTTAAACTTCCAATTATGGATAACTTTCTCTTTACATGCATTTATTATCACTAGGGAGTCACCTCCAATGTGAATTTGTTCCAAATTAAGAGATATTGCCACTTTCAAGCCTTGAAGAAGTGTCTGTGATTTTGCTAGGTTATTAGTACCTAGTGGAAAGTGGATTGATTTTCTTGCAATTAATGATCCCTTGTTATCCCTTATGCAAAACCCTACTCCAGATATATTTGGGTTTCCCCTTGAACCTCTGTCAAAGTTCATCTTATAGAGGCCTATTGTTTGAGGTTGTCATTTAACAAAATTCTCGTCAATCTTATGTGAGGGTGAGGCTTGCATGTTTCCTTTGAATGGAAAGGTGATAGACTCCTGGATCATTGCAAGATTACCTCATCCCAATTAGAGAAGATAGAAGTAACATTTTTATGATTGTGGATATATGAATTTGTTACCTCAGAGATAGACTTCTCAATATTCACCTGTACTTGTTGGGCTGAAGATTTTTGCTTCCTGAAAATGCACCTATTCCTCTCCCACAAGAGGTTCCAGGTTACTATATAGCTGGGGTTATTCTCCAAAGACATCCAAATAGTGTTGTTTTGTAAAGAATTGGCCAACTAGAAAAAAGATCCCAAAGAGACTTGGGGGATGGGAAGGAGCATCCTAGCTTATTTTTGACAAAAGACCAACATTTGTGTGCAAAATTACATTGAACAAAAATGTGGTCTACATCTTCCAAGGCCTCATCACATAAGGGGCATTTAAAAGAATCTGGTAGTTCTAACTTCACTAATTTGTCACTAGTTAGGATCTTATTTCGTAGGGCTAACTAAGCAAAACTCCCAACCTTTGGTAGCACCATTGGGTTCCAACAAAAGGATTATGCTCATTGGGTCTGAATACCCCTTCCACTACTCATTATTGATTTATAACCTTATTTGACTAAATAATTTCCATCTTTGGTAGGGGCCGAAATGATTATGTCTTGTTGGTCTGACTTGAAGGCTATCCTTTTTTTAGGATTTTTTGCAGAGTTTGTTTCTACATTTTTTAGATTGGCATGTTGTAGCAATATATCCACATGATCAGACCTGTAAACCTATTTGTATTTTGAATATAGTCTTTCAGCCTAGTTCTGGTTGCAGGTCTTGGATGCTACTTAGAGGAGGATGTATGTTCCATGAATCCCTCTAGAACTAGACATCCTCACCATTATTAACCCCCCATGAGATATAAGGGAAAGTAACTTCCCTACATGTTAAGATGAAGTTCCACATGGCTGATCCATTCGAGGGATTTGATATAGTTAGTATTCTTGTCAGCTTGTCATTGTCTAAGTACTTGGCCTAGACCAATCTTGCCCATTTTGAGGTGGGTTTAGTGTACATCCTCCATACTAACTTTGCTCCCAAGGCTAGGTTTCTTGTAGAAATTTTATGCACACTTGCCCCACCTGATAGTTTATTCGAACACATCTTGCCTAGGGAAATTAGAGGAATTTTCTTTTTCTCATCTATGTTGCCCTTCCACAAGAAGCTACAAATGAGATTTTCAATCTATAGGATGACAACTTTAGGAGCATTTAGAACTGCCAAATAGTAGTTTGGTATAGCCGCTAGAACTGCGTTGACCATCAAAATTATGCTTGAGAGGGACAACCATCTGCTTTCCAAGAGAGGATTTTTGTTTTTAAACTTTGGATATCCCAAAATGGAATTCTATTTGTCCCCATAAAGACTGGAATAACTAGGTATGTGAAAGGTAACTCAGATAGTTAAAAGCCTAGGGTATCCACTATTTTCCTTGCCACAACTTTTTTTGTGTTGAAAACGTAAACCTTGGATTTGGAAGCATTTATTTTCTGACCTGATGCTAATGAATACTTATCTATCATTTGTTTAACCTATGTTGCCTCCTTGAGTGATGAAGATCCAAATACAAGGGTATCATCTGCAAAAAGTGAATGAGTGACTAGGATATTAGTGTTTGAAACTACGACACCTTTCCAAAGCCCTTGGGTGTGCACCTTGTAGATCAACCTGCTAAGTGCTTCTGCCATTAAAATGAAAAGAAAAGGTGAGAGTGGATTACCTTGACAAAGACCTTGTGTGGAGGAAAAGAAACCTGTCGGTGAGCCATTTATGACAATAGAGAATTTAGCACCTAACAAGAAAGACAAGATCCACTTACACCATTTGCTTCCAAATCCAAACCTCTTCAATACTTGTGACAGAAAAGACTAGTCCACTTTGTCGTATGCTTTCATCATATCTAATTTGGTGATGAAAGACAACAGCTTTTTTGTTTTAATTAAATGCGGGATTTCATGAGCTACCAAGGCTCCCTCCGCTATTTCCTTGCGTGGGACAAATCCTCCTTGCTTTGCGGTTATGATTTTGCTTATGAATGGCTTATGTCTGAGATAAATTACTTTGGTGAAAAACTTGTAGATTGTGTTGCATAATGAAATTGGTCTAAAATCAACAAAAGTTTTGGGTTCCTTCACCTTGGGAGTGATTACTATGTCGATGGTATTGAATTTATTATTTAATAATAATTTAAAAAGTTATTAAGGAATTATGTTAAACCATCTGTTTTATAATAAAAATTATTTGAATGTCATAATATATTTTATATTTATAATTCAATATTATAATTTTATATAATTTTTTTAAGTACTTTATATTTTAATAATTTTTCAAATCAGAAAATCATTTTTATATTTAAAAAATAATTTAATTAATTTTTTAATTATAAATTTAAATATTTTTTATTTAATCATTAAAATAATTGCTTATTTCTACTATAACATTTATATTACATTATATTATAATTGATATTATAATTATTAATAGTATTTTAGTAAAGTGAGGGTTATAATTAATAGTAAGTAAATATAATTAAAATAATATAATTTTAAAATTTAATAATAATTAAGAATTAAGTTTAGAGTTAAGTTTATTTTTATGATTATAATTATATAGTTTTTTAATTAAATTAAGATTGGAGTTATAATTAATTGAAATACATTTAATAAATTTAAGTAAGATTTTATTTTTTTTAAATTAGAATTAAAATTGTATATAGATTATTTAATTTTATGGATAAAATATATAGATTATTTAATTTTAGAGATAAAACATATATAAAATATAATTTTAACTTATTTATTAATTTTTATTTTTTTTGCTTGGTAAATGTTGTCTTGAGATAGCTCTCTTTCTATTAATACCTCAAACAAAATTACATAGATTCTGCAAATGGGCAACTACTTGCCACACAATTGTATAACATACATCATGCCTTCAAAGAAGGCAACAATTCTTTCTATCTAGGAAGCAGAAAATAGATCATTGTTCTAGCTCACATAAAAGTTGAATGTCTGAAGGTTCTTCTTGATTAGACTCTCCATGAACAAACAAAGAGCTTGAGTCGAAACCTTGCTTTTCCTGACAGTCGCGACATCGAAGATACCCACAATCAACCCAACCATTGGTTTCTTATTGATGGATGAAATACACACGAGCATCAAAGCCTTATTCCCTTTTGTAACTAGACTGTTGGCGACCACCGTTCCCTGTGTCTTCACACCCATCACCTGCATAATGTTTGTTAATGCCTCCTCATGCACCTTGCCGTCGTGAATATGGCCTACTACCCCAAACATGCTCCCCCACAATCTGTGAGATGGATTTTTATTGTCTCATCCTTCTCCGCCTTGAACAAGCGCCTAATTTATTCCTCTCTTGTCTTTGTGTCACATTGACAATTGACCTCGAGTATCAGGTTGGGCGTCATTTTGGTTTTACCAGCCTTATATAAAAGCCCATGCCGGCATAAGCTGACATGAGAATCCCCAAGCAAATTTTATGATCATTTAAACAATCCCAAATAATCTTTTCATAATCCTAGATGGATCCCCCGACCGCCATTCTCTGGTACTTCCCAAAGCTTACTAATGTTCTTCTACCTCCACGTATGATCTTCTAAAGCATCGGAGATGAAAGTCCCATCTGATATGTTCCATGGAAGTTTACTCTTATGCCATTCCTAAGCATTCAACCCTAGGATGGTGATCTGAAGTATGACAAATCCAAGGAGGATCAACCATGCACTACTCAAATGATTAGTGTTCAGTTCACACTGTCATCCCCCATGAATCCTTTGTCAAAATTTCTTCCAAACCCAAGCACGCTTTGGGATCCAACTTTAATTTTTCCTGTTCCCCACATTCTACACCCGCATTAGCCAATAGATCCACCACCTTGTTGCATTCCCTATGTAACACATGCTTTATTAAATAGTCCCCTACTTTTTGTAGATCTTCCAAGCTTTTTTCGATTTAAGCTTGGAGTTTTCAGGTAGGATTCCCCTTCTTTATCATAGCATTAATACATATCATTGAGTCACCCTCAATGTTTAAATGATTGACTCCCATGAGACTGCATTCCCTAATTCCCCTTGCTAATGCCTCTACTTTCACTTCATTGTTTGTAGCAACCCCAATATTTCTTGAAATTTCCCATACCATTTTTCCTTTATCATCTCTGAATATGCATCCCATTCCAACCTTGTCAAGGTTGACAAGTTTCCCTTTGCTGCCCCATCAAAATTGAGTTTCAATATTCCACTTGGGGGCAGTCCACTTTTCCTCCTTCCTCTTACCTTTGCTTCACATTCTCGAATTTACCAAAAGTGGGATCTTAAGGGCCAACCATTCTTTACTTAATTCATTGTTCCAACTTGTGAATTCCTATATAGCTCTCCTATGTGTTTTGCTATTTAAAACTTCACATATTCCAACCTCAATCTTAGAGATGACATGTTCAACTATGCATTCCTTTTCATCAAATATCCATCTATTTTGCTCCTTGCAAATCTTCCACACCACCATCAGTGGGGTCATGCACCAAATATCACCCCATAGTGTGTTCCCACATCCTCATTTCTAGGACCTAACCAACCCAATTTCTCTTGAATTTTGTTCCATCAACCACTCACAAATGGGCAATTAAGTAGGAGATGATTGGTGTCTCCTCCTTTCACATACACATCACACGTCTTGATGGGCCCACAATACCTAAATTTTGTAACCTTTCTCTAGTAAGAATTCAATTATGAAACACCATCCAGAGAAAGACGTCGACCTTAAGGAGAACTTGATTCCCCCAACATAGCTCTATTCTCCAACCCCTCATGGTTACTTGCTTCTATAGCAGTTGGCATCCCAACCTTACTAAGTATTGACCTAAATTCTCCCTACACCACACAATTATGTCCTTTCCTGCCATGAAAGAAAATCTCCCTTTATTTAGTTCCTCCACCAAATTATTCTTTTGATCCTCCTCCCTCAAAACCTCTTGTAAATCAATCCATTCATAGCTTATGGATGCATATTTGTCCACCAATCTAAAATAGTCTGCAACTTTCATACCAACACTCCTTTCTAGCATAATTTGCAAGGGTTTCAATGCATCATTGTCACTCAATGGAGAAGCCCCTTCCATCAGTCCCTCCAAAAATTTGTAGACTTACCATCATTTATCTTCCAAGTCAAATGTTTTACTACCATTGGTTTGGATTACCACATGAACTTCCAAATTGAAGAACCTCTAAATGTGTTTGCAACTATTAGTATTTGACTAGGCTCCTCTGAATCTAGATACTTACTCCTAATGACCCTACACCAGGTGGATTTGGTTTTGAGTACAACTTCCATATTAACTTTGCTCCAATAGCCTTGTTATGATATCCAAGATTATTTATGCCAACACCACCCTCCTTTGTTGGCTTACAGACAATTTTTCAATGCAATAGCAATACATGTCCTTTTCTCAGAATTGGATCCTTCCCATAGGAACCTTTTCAGCGTACCATTGATTGTGTTATTTTCCTTCCTCATCATCTAAAGGCATGACATCATGTAAATAGGTATGGTTGCTAGAACTAATTTTATCATCAAAATCCTCCCTATCAATGACAACCATCTACTTTTCCATGTAGCGACATTATTCAAACATTTCTCCATCACATCCCCCCATAACTTTGTTTTATTTTCTCCCTTGAATATTGGCACACCTAGATATTTAAATGCCAGGAGTGTTTTTATTATGAATCCTAGCTCTAGAGCGATCCTCCTCTGCATACCTTTTTTCATGTTGAAGAAGAATATTTTAGACTTTTCCTTATTTATGCTCTAACCTAATATGAAACATATGAATCCAATGTCTTCTTTACTACTTTTTCCTCTCTAAGATTTGCTTGCCTGAAGACAACTATGTCATTTATGAATTGCACATGTGTTAGAGGTTGAATGTTCCTCGCCACTGCCACTTCAAGCCAACTCCCTTCCTCCTGTTTTTCCTTTATTGTCCCCCAAATGCTTCATCCATGATTGCATAAAATAAACTGTGATAACAATTCCCCCTAATGCAAACCATTTGTAGATTCAAAGAATCCACACAATGATTCATTGATATTGATTGAAAATCCGACCATGGAAATGTAGAAGTAAATCTATTCCAACCATTCATTGCAAAAAGCAAACCGTTTCATTAACTCCAAAAGGAATCTCTAGCTAAACCTGTCATAAGCCTTACTCACGCCCAGCTTAATCATCATATACTTTTGTCTTGTGCTTCTAATTGAGTGCAATGCTTCATTTTCCAAAATCATGCTATTGAAGTGATTTCTCTTCTGGGTGAAAATCCATTATGTTCTTTTGAAATGATTTGATTCAAAAATTTATTCAATTTGTTTGCCATAGTTTTTATAATTATTTTATAAACCATGTTGCATAGTGAAATGGGTCTAAAGTCTATGAATGATTTGCAATTCTCCTTCTTTGGGATCAGCATTATTGCAGTATTATTCATATCTCTGACAAACTTCTTCTTTCTCCTAAATTCTTTAGCCATTTCCCAAATCTCCTCCTTGAGGATGTGCCAACATTTTCAGTAGAAGATCGCCGAAAAGCCATCTGCACCTAGGGCTTTGTCTGGGTGTAACTGGAACATTTCCATTTTGATTTATTCCTTTGAGAACACTTTTTTTAGCATAGCGTTATCTACATCAGTAACCAATTGTGGGATGGAAGTTGTGACTTTCGTGTTGTTCAATATATTCAACCCCCCAAATTGAGGCCAAGATGGACATATGAAATAACCAACCCTCGCATTTTCAATTTCTTCTCTACTTGCTATCTTCCTCCCTTCATCATCCTTGATCTTACTGATTATATTCACCAACCTTCTCGCTTTATCCGAATTTTGAAAAAAAATTGTGTTATGATCCCCATCCGCAAGCCAATTCTCTCTCTTTTCTTTTCCAAAAAAATTCCTCCCTTGCTAATAGCTCTGGATGTTCAACTGGGAGCTCTTTCTCCCTCATGAATCTTCTTGGAACATACCCATCCTTAGGATCTTCTCATTCATCTCCTTCATTTATGCTTCCACCCTCTCCTTTTCCTTGAAGATTTTCTTGAAAGTATGCACATTCCACTCTTTCAATTTTTTATTTATGTGCACTAGTTTTGATAAGAAAACAAAACTCTTTGCACCCACTTTCATCGATGCCTCATTCCACCATTTTTCAATATTATCAATTAATTTTTGACTCCTCATCCACATTCGTTCAAACTTGAAGTAACATTTCCTTGGTGGTGTGTCTCTGACAATTTTCAGCTCTACTAGAAAGAGGTCTAAGATAGTGATTGGTAGAATCTTTGATATTAAAAATTCCCCTAAAGTCAGCCAGTCCTCAGAGACCAACATTCGATCAAGTCTCTCAAATATGTTTTTAATCCCATATGCCTATTTGTCCATGTGAATAACCCATTCTTAGGAAAAATATCTTTGAGCTTGTTTACCTCTACAAAATGTTTGAAGTCTCTTATCACAACGTTCTCCATCCTAAGCCCCCCACTCTTCTCCCCCAATTTGACGATCACATTAAAATCTCCCCCAAGAACGCATTTGTTTCTAATCACCTCTAATTGAATAGTGAGAGTTTCCCACAATTGCTTTTTCTCCTCTGTTTTAATTGGCCCATAGATATTCAAAATTTTAAAAAAATGTATTAGACAAAAAGTGGCTTACCTTGGAAAAAATACGATTGCCTTCTTTCCTTCTTTTACTCCAATAGTGGAAAAATTTCATAGTAAGCCCAAGCCCCCGACAACCCCGTTCACATCACTAAATATGCCATTCCAAGATGTACAATGTCTGCGAAACAAGACAACCTCTTTTGCACCTGATTTTGTTTCTTGTAAAAGTATTAGATTGACCAACATCTTTTTCCAAATGATGCTTGATCAGGAACTGCTTGTTAGGAGTGTTTAAGCCCCTAACATTCCATGTGATGATATTCATTTCTCTCCAAGGGAGGAGCTTCCTCCCTTGGATCTTAGCATATACTCCTTAATGCTAGACAACCCCTTTTCCAGGGCTATTTCCTCCCACTTTTGTTTATTGGTCTTTTTTCCTCTTCTCCTTTTCATAGTGTGTTCTGCTTTATTAATTTTCATGCGAACTAGCTAATGCTTTTGGAATCCACCATACCCAACTCATTTACCCTCGATTCTTCCTCCTTTGTCCATTGATCCTAATCTCCTTTGCCTTTTGCACAACGTGTATCCTCCATTGGTTTCTTTTCCTTCCAAGGATCATCCTTTTGGATCTCCTGGCCCACACTGTCTTCTAATCTTAGGATTGGCTCCCCATCCTTTGGTGTTGACATCACCCTACCAAGGCACATACCACCTTCCAAGTCAAGTGCCTCCTCAATTTCCCCAGCCGAGTCCTTCCTCCATTCTTCCCTTTGTTTCAATTTCTAGTTTTGTTTCCTCAGACAATTTTCCTCCATATGTGTCAGCTTTTGCATTCTAAGTAGAAGATTTTTTCATCTTCAATTATCATCAGCTAGGTCCATTTTCCAAAAGGGGTGCCCAAATATAATTCCAGTGGGATTGTTTTGGTGTGCGCCACCCAAATCCTCATGTAGAGATGTGATCTGAATACTTTAAACCCTTCATCAATTTCTACAGTCATACCCATGCTATCTCTAATGGCTCTTAGTCCTTTTTTCATCCAAAACTCTAGAGGTACAGATTGTAAAGCATGATCCATGATGACTCTCTATTTGGGATATATTTTAGTGAGTTGAAATTTGGTACCCACCTCTATAGATACATCGTTGAATCCTCCATCATCTAGGGGCCACCACACATTATCTCCTCGCACGATGCTTCATCTTTGAATTCCACAAAGAAGAATCCTTTCAACAGAAATCGTCGCGCATAACCCACCTTCCAATTCTCCCGATCCATTTCTAAATATGCTTGCATCTAAACTTCTTCAAGACTGAATCTCCTAATCACACCGAGCTCGAACAAGTTGTAGATCAATATTTCACCTAACTTAATTCTTACTCCTTTCACCCCTTTAGCTTTGTTTGATCCATGCTCCTTTTCGCTTTCCTTATTTTTGACTTGCTCTTGAGAGCTCTGCATTTTTTGGAACCTGGTGCATATGATTTATTAATTAATATTTTTAAATTTAAAGTAATTATAAAATAACTATAATATTTTGATGAATTATATTATAATTCTAACCTTAATTAATAATTATTTTAAATATTTTAGTTAAATAATTATTAGTTAAGATTAATTTATTTTTATTATTATTAATTAAATTATAATTTTAATTACCGTACTTTTAAAACCATTATAATTATGGTTAAGGTTAGGATTAGAATTACGGTTAGAACTAGGTTAGACTTAAAATGAGGGTTATAAATAGGGTTAGGGTAGAATTAGAATTCTTTACCTTCTTCTAAGTGGCGACAAATGCATTTATAACAATATGATAATTACAAGTATTGGCCACCAATGACACAAATAAATTATTTTGTTTTTATTTAAATTTTAAAAATATATGGAAAACTATTGAAACAATTTATTACTAGCACTTGCATCTAAAAGAGGTTCAAGGATTATACCGATAGGAAAAAGTTATATGTATGTTAATATGTAGAGAGTATGTGTTCGCTACAAATTCTAGTTGCATGTGGCTTGAATAAACAATTAATAATAAGTGCTCAATAATGGAATGAAATAAACTTAGACAAATCTAGATTTTTTCCTTAAAGAAATTAAGTATTATTTTATTGTGTGATGAATGAGCTAATTAAGATAATTTAAATTACTGCAAATTAAATTAAATAACACATTAACACCATTCAACAACACACAAAAAAAATTGCAATACAATTTCCAATCCAAGATTGCAATGTGCAACTAGAAATTTCTTGATTCAACAAATGAGCAAATAAATTATTACAATCCAATGATGGACAAGGCTGCTTTTTTTACCCAAAATTGATGAAATGAAAAGGGTTTTTAAAGGAGATTCTCAGCTTTCCACCAATATAAATTATGATTTACTTTGAATTTAATAAACAATTATTATTCATTTTCTATTTGAATTATGACTAAAGTCCTAATTAATAGGCCGATTGAAAAACATCTATAGCTTTCAAACAATATCACATTTTTTTAATCCAAAACATGTATCATGTTCTATGCTTCGCATGCTATAGGATTAAAAAAAAAAAATTGAATTTCATGAAGTTTTGACCAAGTTAAGGTGGTTAGACATACGAGTTTTTATATTTTTTAAACGTTGTAGTAAAAAAAAATTATTTACTTGGGAAAAAAATACAAAAAAATATGCATCACATTGAGAAATGAGCCCTCTACTTATATCTAAAATTTTATAAAAAAAAAAATTATCATTTTATTGTGGTTAGGGTGGTCCACCTACTTATTTTTTCCTTGAAATTTAAGTATTAATGCATTGAAATTTCAAATTTTACCAAATATATATTTTTTTATTTTAAATAAACCTAGTAGTTTAGAAACTACATTCAATTTCTATAGATTCTATTGTTACATATTTTTGAAATAATATAGATAACTTATTCAAATTTTTACGTCAAATTTCCTAACTCTGATTTTTCTGAATTTTTCGCCACTTAAGGGCCTATTTTTTTCATGATGATCCTGCACATACCCCCTTACAAGACTCAAAAACAAAAGGTTTGTAGCAACAAATCAAAGCTTGCAACAAAGCTTCTCTAGCACCACAACAAATCACTTCCACCATTCAAACCCATCAATCTGCAACACCAGGTAGTCTTTGTGTCCTGCAAAAACACTCTCAAATTTGCAAAAACACCATAAAATCCCCTCTTGGAGGTAAGTCACGACCTCCTCCTCTTTTCCAAAAATGAATAAAATTCAATTTTATCAACACTTGCTTTCCTAAAATGAAATTTCAATGCATTTCATTGTAAGTTGCTTTCATTCCAAAGACATCTTAGGAAAATCAACACCCCTCCCAAGGAATGACAAATAAAATTCAAATTTAATATTTAAAAATGAATAAAATATCATTCCCTAACTCAATATGAGAGATGGGCTTTAAATGACTTTAATGCTTTCACAAATAAAGCAAAAAGCAGAATTTTCAAACCTGGACACCCACCTCCTGGTCCCTATTTTTTAGGAGTTGTGAGCATTTAAAATTGGAGTTACAAATGAATTTAATGGCTCCCAAAAACCCACGCCATGTTCTGCTTTTTCATGTTTTTTTTAATTTTAAATCATATTCTCCATTATCTTCATTCAACCAATTTGACCCAAATTGAATCCAAATTCAAATTCCAATTTCTCACATTACAAGACATTCAATTTCACAACAAAATATGAATTTCAACTATCAAGTATGAAATCCAACACATCAAAATTGCAAAATTCAAAAATGACACCTCCAAGTTGACACAGCCATGGATGCTCCTCCATCATTATAAAATATTTACAATTCAAATGAGAAAAGAAATTTGTCATTAATTTGACAAAAAACACTCCAAATGAAAATAAAATGTTACCATCCAGTGGTCAAAACAATGTTTATCTAGCTTTTATATGATAAGAGAGATTTTGGAAGCTTTTACTTCATATTTTGGAGGCTTTTACCATTAAACAACAACTGATTTACCATTAAACTAGAGTTGAAACTTGTTTACATGAAACTTGTTTCAGGTTCAAATCTCACACTATATGTAACCTATCAACTAAAAAATATTAAATAAAATATCTTAATATAAGTAAATAAATAAAGATATAATTATATATTTAAGATGAATAAACAATTTATTAAAATTGTAAATAAAAGATATCTTACACATAATTGACTAAGTGTCAAGTGATATCTATCCATGTTTTAGATAAATATAAGTAAATAAACAGTAATAAATTATTTTTTCATCTTAAATATATAATTATATAATTAAAATAAATAAACAATTTATTAAAATTGTAAATAAAAAATATCTTACACAAAAATGTCAAGTAGATAAATATAAACTAGTAATTTAGAATTTACCAAATTTTTAGTTAAAAACATAAGAAAATAGAGATTTTATCATTAATAAGGGTTTAATGTTCAAAATTGATTGAAAACCTCCATTAGGGTTTACAAAGGCCTTACTGGATGAAAATTTATGCTGTAGAATAACTGTGCCCTAATCAATCGGATTGGATTTGGAGAGATTCAAATCTAGTCTTGGGTAGTGTCTGTTGTGTCGAACCCTGAATCTGCTAAGGAAAAATCGAATTTTGGACGCTAAAAATGAGCCACATAATGAAATTGTCCAAATATAATACACCAGAGGAGTGTGTGATTTTCGGCGATTAATCGGAACCTCGATAAACTTGTCCAACTTGGCTAAAAAAAATCAGGTCATCTGATCTGAATTGGATCGCGGTGCCTCGAGTCCCAATAAATCGTGAGTTATTGCGATTTTTTCGGATTACTGTTATTATGCTCTAGATCATTGGGCAAATTTTAAGCTACACTCTGGTTGACTCTTTACTAGTGGTTTGGCAAATTTTAAGCTACACTCTGGTTGACTCTTTTACTTGTGGTTTGACACATATTTTCTGTTTTATTTAAGTCTATTCATGATTTGACCATATATAAGAACTCTTATACTGCACGTTCTCCCAATTTTATATAGATGCATAACAAGATGTCCCGAGTTTTGATTGTTTAAAGGTGATTAAATTGATTGGCATATACATATTAGTTTGGTGATTATCCAAGAACCTTCTTGAAGTTTGCTCTGTACTTAGGCTTTTAGAAAAATTCTCGTGATTATTGTCGTCTATTTGAAATTTCAACATATATGAACACATCTTATATCCCAATTCCCAGAAAAAATGTTTTTCTGGTGATGAATTTTAGTTTCACGATTCTATCTTCAATGTCATCTCTGAGTCTTTACGATGGCTCTCCAGAATTGTGGGTGTTTTTTAGTGCAGATTTCTGAATTCATTTTTGTTGCCCTGTGCATCCTTTCACCTCCACAACTTTGATTTGTTGCTTGCCAGTTATTCTGAGGGAAAGCGTACACTTTGAGGACATTTCTGGCCTGTTGGAGGATGATTTTTCTAGTGAATTTTTTTAGAATTTCCATGGTGAATTTACAGGGTGTCTTATCTTTTTTCCATATCAGGGATAAGTGGTATGGAATTGTTATATTGGAGGAAAATCATGGCATTCTTATCTTATTAAATATTTGTTCAGATTCCAGAGCACATGTTTTACCAGACAAGCTTTTACAGAGGAAAATGTTGGATTTGTGTCATGAATCATGCTGTGGAAGTTTATTTTCTTCTCTGGCGAGCTAAACCTAAGGGAAACTAAATTCCTGAATAGCTTTCAGGTTTTTTGGTTTCCTGTGCTTCCTTAATCTGTCTGTGAAGCTGATTGGGAAGTATAGACCTAAGGGTGAATGTTGAAAACTCTCTTCCTACTCTGTGACAAAGAAAATAGCCATCTCTTTTCTGTTTCAGAAATCAAAGACTTAAGAACTGCCAACATGTCATTTTTGTTTTGTATTGTTTAAGCTTTTTATATCAACCTGAGATTGTGTTTGCAACCCATTGGGATCAGAAGCACCAAGTTTAAGCTGATAACTCTTTGGCTAATAGTAAAGGGTATCGATTCTACCAAGGTTGCCCAGGGCATGATCACAGCCTCATCCCCTTTTATTTCTCCTTTAAAATAGCCATAAACACTCCCATCTTACAAGTTTTAGGCTTTACCAAATTCAAGAGGTGGTTTTTGAAATTACATATCAGCAGGTATAAATCTCATTAAACATGAATATCAAGAAAGCAAAATCAAGGCCAATTAACAGACCCTTCAGGAAAAATGTTGAATAGCATGGTTCATTTGTTTAAGTGGTTAGAGGAAAAAGTCCTCCCCTAATTATTGAACTTGTCCAACTAAAATTTGAAGAAAATATTTTCAGGTAATCCAAAGAGTTCAACCGTCATGTTGGAGGCCTTTTGAAGACATTCAATCCCATATATGCTAGCCATAGCTTCACTTGAGACCTTTAAGATATAAATCTGGACAAGGCTTGGATGACTTGTATGGTACCCTATCATTCTGTTTCAATTTACTTGGTAGCATGCAGAAGCTTTGAAGGCCAAGGAGAAATTGTTCTCCTTTTCTAACAGGTTTTTTTTGGATGAGGATCTCAGTCAACTTCAGAATTAGGTAATTTGAAGTTCTAAAAGCTCATATTCAAGTTGTATAGGAAGGACAATAATTGGGTTGTTATCTGAAAGTACAAAGAGTTTTATCTCGAATTTCCACTCCATTGGTAGTCAGTCTGCTATTTGAATTTCCACACCTTGCTCATCTTCTTAGTTCTCTTTATCATAAGGATAGCCAGTCAGAAATTATGTACTAACAAAGCAACAAAGTGTTAGGGGCCAGGTTTATCAACTATAGTGCGGATTCGCTTGTATTTTCTTTGGCACAGATTCTTAATAAGATTTTTACTTAGGGCTTCCACTCCCTTGATCCCCATTTATAATTTGGTACTGCTTACAAGCTAAGATATAGTTCTTGATGTGGGCCTCTCATCAGTGTATATTATTAAGCTTAGTAAAACTGAAGTTAGGATTTCCTGTATCTTCAGGGATACTCTATCTAGATACCAGTTAACCCGTAAAGGAGAGTTTGTGAAGATCATGTCAACACATAATTGTTTGGGAGTCCAGCTGACTGGACAATCTCTTAAAATGAAATTTGATTCTGAGCTCTTTTGAAGGAGATATGTCATTCTCATTTTGGAGAGTCGGTGCATTCCTATGTTGCCGGTTTGTATTTGGGTTTGGTGGTTCACTAATTTTTTATTTTTCTCAGAATCAGTTTGGCTGGGTTAGGCTGTTCAATATTTATATGCATATATATTATTGTGACTTTTTTATATATACAATCATTTATGCATAAGCTTCTTCCACAAAAAAGGAAGTTTCAATTTTTCATCATTATCGCATTGATTTTTTTGAACATTAGAGCTGTGTTTTTTTCGAGCATTCAAGCATGCACCCTGCATGCCAGGGTCATTGCCACCAGCCCTCACAAGTTGGGGCTCTGCTCCCAGAGCCCCACAAGCAACACTATCCCTTCACCACCTTGGGGGCTCTTTCTCCAAACCCCCACAAGGGGCACCGTCCCATAATTCCACTTAGGGCTGTAGACCCCAAACCCCACTCTGGTTTTAAACAGCAAAAAGTAAAAATTGTTTTGGACCCATGTTTTCAAGAAATGAAAAATGAAATATTGATGCGGATATGTAATTTATAATCATGACTCGGTGATGTGAATTGAATTCTTTTTTATCTATAAAAGAAGGAACAATACTGATGACCATAGATGCAAAACTCGCGAAAAACTCGGTGAGTTGCAAAAAACTCGCGAGTATTTTTGCATAATTTCCTTGCCAATTTTTCCTCGCTAAGTTTTTGAAAAAACCTCGCTCAATCAAAACAAAAACCCACACGGCCAGAAAAAGGTCATTTCAACTTGTTTTTTCACTCTTTCATTTGCTCAGCTTCAAAAAAATATTAAAATGATGTGTTCCATGAAGGTTTGTGTGGCATTGATGGTCTTAATTTGGGTTTTATTGTTAATGCAAAATGATGTACACCATGAAGGTTTGTGTGGTTTTGGAGGTCTTAATTTGGGCTTGGTGGTGGGGGCTTCGCCCCTCGACCTTGCCTTGTATCACCCCAAGGCGCTGCCCTGGGACCCTACGAGGGGCATTGCCCCTCGACCACATTGGGGGTGTTGCCCCAAACCCCTGCAAGGGGTGTTGCCCCTTAACCCCGCCCCCAGATCCCCGCAAGAGGCGCTGCCCCCAGACCCTGCGAGGGGTACTGCCCCTCGACCCCATTGGGGGCATTGCCCTCAAACTCCCATTGAATTCATTCAATTTTCTAAGTACTCTCTAAGTCCAAGTTTCCAAATTTTCCTACATGTCTTCATCTATAATCTTGTCTAGTTCTACCTCTCCCCTAGTTTTCACTTGACATGGGAAGAGGAAGATGTAAATTTGTAAAATATATTAATGTAGTATTTATTTTCAGTTTTACAAAAACAATTTGCTATTTTCATTTTGTTTCAGACTATCAGTATCAGCGCATTCCACATGAGGATGCCATTTTGTACCCAATTTGCTTTCAAATCAATCAAATACAACTAGACTCAATTTGTTTCTTTTATGTAATCATTTATTAACTCATTGGATGCATCTTATCATTGAATTGTGCAAAAATAAAGCATTTTTAATGAACATTGAAATTTCCGAATTTTTTTGCCGAGTTTTTTGGGCTTGGCAAAATTTTCAACAATGCTTATGACCTTCAAAAAATAAGTTTTATGCATTCTTTTAAGATTGTTTTACATATTTATGTATATTTGAATGTTCAAAAAAATTGTGAAGATTTTGCTGAGTACAAATTTCTAAAATTTTTGATCTACCGAGTTATTGCCGAGTCCAAATTTTTCAAGTAATATCATGATTGCAATTAACTTGCATTTGGTGCTTTGTGCATGCGGGAATATTTTATTCTAATGCTTGTAAAATTGGTATCCATCCAACAATCAAGATCAAGGTAATCTGTATTATATTGAGCAGAACCTGTACACAAATTAGTCATGGAGATGCAATGCAAGGATGGACCAGCGCCATTGGGAAAATTATTTAAGCAGGGTGCAAAGGGTGTGTGTGCTATTGCTTGGTTATGATATTATTTCCTTAATCTTGTTTCAACCATACACGTCTATGCGTTCTCTCTTTTTCTCAGGTAAATTGGGTTCTTGCATGCAGAGAATATTTGAGAGTATATTTATGGGAAGAAGGACCATTCTCAAGGAGTGTTTCTCAAAGAAGTATAGGCATCGTATTTTGGATTCAAAATTAACTTTAAAACGTCTTTATGGGGTGAGGAGAGACAAAGAATTATCAAGTTTCGACTTCATCCTTTATTTGTTATGTTACATTGATAATCATGCAAGACAATTGAAATGATTTTAATTAAAATGTATAGGAAGCACGATGCATGACCAAGGCTAGAAGGCTTGGAGTGGCAGCTTCCACTCTTTTTTCCCTAGATTCTGAGATGCATACGCTTACATTTGAATACATAGATGGCCCTTCTATCAAAGAGGTGCTTTTGCAAGCAGGGTCACTTCCTGGTTATGGTATGCCATTTTAGGAATATGTACATCCAACATGATTGATAATATCGCTTTGAAGATAAGTCACTTCCATCTTATATAAATTTCATGTAATATTTGCTAATGTGATCCTATTTGATTCACCTTTTAACTCAATATTCTGGTATTTTTTATGCCTTTTCTGAGCTAAAATAAGTAGAGTAAGTTTGGTCTTGACTTCAGGGGAACAAATAAAGGACATTGTTGTGCAGATAGGTAGGGCTGTTGGACACTTACATGATGGAGGCTTGGTGTATGGCGATCTAACCACATCAAATATGATAATTCATAGTGATTCCAAATAGTTGGTATGATGTTTTTAAAGATTCCTCGTATTTTGGGAGAGCAACTATTGCAGAAAGAATGAAACACAAAAACAAGAAATTGCACCATGAATTGTGAGGAATGCAATGATGGTTATGGAATCTGGTCACACTTATGGGATAAATTAGAATCTTGATGCCCTCCAATCTCCACCTTTGCATGACTACTTACAGCCTATTTATTGTCTTTGCGTATGAATTTTAATCTCTCCAAAGAATTTGACACCTCACAATAGACTAATGACTCATTACCTATTTTAGTTTAGTGTCGGATAACATATTAAAGCATTCCCCATTTAGTAAAATTTAAGTTTAAACTAATAATGGTACAAGGCCCTTTAAAATATTTCTTGAAATTGAATTTCATGTCCCTATCTTGTAGGATATGGTAAAACCGGATATGCTATAAATTGTCAACACTCTATCCCTATCTAGCGGGATGCTCAAATGCAGATCCTGGAGTTCTATAGTTCTTGGTCAATCTTGAGTATGGGCATTCTTTCTAGGATTTCCATTGAATTTGTGTTCACTTGAACGTCTCATTTATTTCTAAACATCTGTGACTAACTGCTTCATGTTCTTCACTGCCTTAGAGGTTACTGTAACATGTTCTCAAGTAGTTATTGCATAAAAGGTTGTATCATTTCGTGCAATGCACAATGTCCTCTATGGATAATAAGGTGGTTAGTTTGACTAGCAAATAGATCTATTTACATCCATTTTTGCTTTCATGTACATCAACTTCTTAAGAAACTGAAGACCTTGAGTTATAATTTTTAAATTGAACTTTCACCTTTTATATGGTCTTATGTTCGTATAAGAACACCAATGTAAACAAATTTGAAATATTTTCTTAGAATTTTGACTAAACACTCTAAAAGATTTTACTGACATATTTTGTTGTCATCATAACTTGCTTCGGTCGAATAGTCTTCCTTCACTAGTATTGGACCCTTAGCTTCTCCAATATACCATGGTGTTATTGGTTGCTTGAAATAACCTCCTAAAATATTTATTCATCATTGAGTCCATTGAACTTACTAAAAAAATTATGTACCTTTGGTTTATAACTCCTAGATCCATTCCAATTCAGTGAGAAGGCTACTTCTTTTAGGATCTCTCCTAACAAAGGGTTCTCTAGGACCTCTCCTAACATCCATAGGCAATGTACCAACAGAGATAATAAAAAGGAAACTAGCAATGCACACCTGCTTCAGTAGCTTGGATTATGGATGAGGAGAATTTAGGTACTCTTGATTTAAGAGATAAGTATATCAACGATGGTCATTGTAAAGATAACTGGGGTACCTTGGCAATATTACATGAAGAGGGATGTCACCTCATTAGTGTGTCTCCATCTATATGTGAATCCACGGTATCTAAAATGTGCTTGGTACCTCTACTGTTGAGGTTACGATGAAAGGAACTTCTTGACTGGCCAACCCTATGGGTCCCCTATAGAGGGAGTGGGAGAGAGAGACTTGAGGAGAGGGAGAGGGAGTGCCTGAGAGAGAGAGAGAGAGAGAGAGAGAGAGAGAGAGAGAGAGAGAGAGAGAGAGAGAGAGAGAGAGAGAGA
>VDFB02091952.1:0-78807 GCA_007258455.2 Sequoia sempervirens | reverse complement strand
GCTGAAAAATCTTGTTTAGTGCATGTAACTTGTGTAATCTTTGTTCTTGAGATTTGATAAATAAATTATTGTGCCTATTTTGCCCTGATATAATGTTTCAAATTTTTGTTTATTTTGTTATGCTTATATAATCTTAATTTCAGCTTGCATTGAAAGTAAGTAGATGTATGTTGAAGGAGAGTTTATTTAAGTATTTTGTCAGAGAATCCTTCCTTGTCTATTTCTAATTCTCTTGCTCTACGTTTACTTGAGAAATTAGAAACGTCATTAGAGTAGGATTAGTCGTAGTTGAACTTCTCAAACATAAAATCTCAGCTACGACGCTTGAGTTTTATAACCTTGTGCTCTTAGCTGAACAAAAAGATAAGAAAATTAATTTTAGTTTACTTTCTTGAACAACATCAACAAAGAGGGAGCTTCCACTCCTAATTCGAAGAGCAGTTTATCTATGCATAGCTGTATGCTGTTGATTGGTTCAATCACCTGGAGCCGGGCATTATTACAAGCTGGGAAACTATGAGCAAGAAATTATTGGCAAGATTCAAGCCTATTGAAGACAGTCATTGGTTGTTTTCCCAACTTGCAAATTCAAAGATGGAGAACAATGAGCCCATGAGGGAGTTTTTAGCAAGATTTAATCATCTTGTTGCACAAATTTCTTCTACACTTAATCCTTCACCAAAGATTTTGATTAGCTGTTTCATAAATACTCTTCCATTAGAGATAGCCTTTTTATTGAAGACACAAAGACATATAGAATTGATGGATGCGCAAGAAGACACCATCAAGTTGGAGGATAATATGATTACTTTCAACATAATGAAGAAGGATTCAATCAAACCCCTAGTTCAGAGTTCTGCGGATCCAATGCTACATGAGGTATCCAATGAGATGCTTGCACTATCACCACCACAATATCAATTTCAGCAACTGTACCAGCCAAAGAGAACTAGTTTTCAGCCTTACAATAATTACAGGCCATGGTTTCTAACACGTCCATCAAGACCAACAATTGAAGCTACACAAAATGCAGTATTTTGTTCTTTCCATGATACCGACGCACATACTAGTTCTACATGTCCTGAGAACTTAAGAATGAACCAGATTATGGGATATGCTCATGCTACACCCAATTCCAGTTTTGTACCAACACCAAGTTTGAATGTTGTCTTACCACAGATGAACAACTTCAATGGCGAATCTGCTCTGGGATACTTTCAAAGTGAACCCGTTATTGAAGAAAAAGAAGACCTCTGCCACTACTCTCTTGCAACAAATCATGGAAAACACTTTTTTCCTATGTTTACAAGTGCTTTGCACTTGCAAGCACAAAAAGAAGAAGAGAGGTGAAGAGCTAGAGAACAAGAGAATGCTAAAGCGGTTGCTCAAGACCCATCTTTAACCGATTTTGACATTGTAAACTCCATGATGAAGACCAAGGTTGAGATTTCACAGTTGGAGTACCTTCGTGATCATCCTGAGCAGCTGGACAGAGTAATACATGTCAGGAAAGAAGCTTCAATTCAGCCTACACTGCTCAAATCATTTGTGCCAGTGCAAGAAAATCCCAAACCTTTCTATACATCTTTGTATATAGGAGGATTCAAACTGAGCAATTGCATTATTGATTCAAAAGCCTCAGACAACGTTATGCCTCTACAAGTGATGAAAGCATTAGGACTTTCATGCACCAAGAAAAAAGACAAATGTTACTCACTGGAGTCCAAGTCAGTGCCGTTAGTCAGACAGTTGAAGGATGCTCAAGTGAGGTTGGCAGCCTGTCCTGAGAAAATGATCATGATGACCATCTTGGTAGATGACATTCCAGCTAGCTATGGGATGCTATTGAGCAAAAGCTTCTGCAAGGACCTCGATGGAGAGATTCAAATGGATTGGTCTTCTGCGAATATTCCACTAAAAAATGGTACTTTCAAGCTAGAACTAGAGCCCAAGTCTCGATTTGTTGTAGTGAAGTCCCAAGATCCTCAAGCTCAAGTTTTATATCAAGAAACAGGCCTTGGTACTTATGCCATGCTGTCAGAGATACCTGAATAAAGTCAGGAGGTTGTGTATTCCACAAAGAAATCAGTAGACGATCCTAAGTTGTGGACTATGCAATTTGATGGGAGTTGTTCTACTGCTCGTTCAGGTGCTGGAGTTGTAGTAATTTCTCCTGAAGGATGGTTGTATCCATTTGCATACCGCTTGCAATTTGACTGTACAAACAATACAACAGAATATGAGGCGCTTCTACTAGGACTAAAAAATTCAAAGGACATGGGTATCAAATATCTCAAAGCTGAAGGTGATGCAGAGCTTGTTGTGAAGCAGGTTAAAGACCAATTCAGAGTAAAAGCAGATTGTCTTCAACATTACAAAAATAGGGTGTGGAATGCAATAGATTGGTTCAAAGCATTTGATATCAAGTACATTCCATGTCTAGATAATAGCAAAGTAGATTCCCTAGCGGTATTAGCTTCACTTTTCATTCTACATTCTGAATTTCATCAGAATGCATTTGCCATTGAGCTAATATACAGGCCAGCTGTACCTGACAACTATGATAACTGGCAAGTCTTTGATGACGATGACCACATTAAGGAGTTTCTTGTTATGGGAGATAATTTCAAAGAATTATTCTATGAGGGAAGTTCATTTTCTCATAGAGAATCAATAATAGAAGTCTCTGATGTGCCAAAGGTTGCTGAAGATAAAGAAAGTTCAGAAGAACCGGATACAAGCATTATCTATTTGAAAGGAAATAAAATTCCCAAGGGATTGGTTTCCTTGGAGAATATTTTTGACAGGAACGGCAAATACATACAAGACTAGAAGAAATCAAGAGAAAGAACCTTTGTTGAATATCAACAAGTAAAAATTGGTATAGATGACAAGCCTCAACTTGTTAATTTGGGTACATGCTGCACTACAGCTCAGAAAGTGAGAGGTTTATCTCTTTGTTCAAGCAATACCGAGACGTCTTCGCCTGGTCATGTGAAGATTTGAAAGTTTTTACACCAAGAGAATTTCCCCATACAATTCCTCTTAAACCTGAAGCAAATCCCTTCAGGCAAAAACAAAGACACTACAATATGTGAATTCAAGATACCATCTACATGGAAATCCAAAAGATGGTGGATGCAAAAATCATCTTTCAATTTCATCACTCCACCTGGGTGTCTAACATAGTTCCTGTACGAAAGAAGAATGGAGAAATCATAATTTGTGTAGATTTCAGGAACTTGAATCAATCCTCTCTCAAGGATAATTATCCTTTGTCGATCATGGAGCATACCTTGCAAACGGTTACCAATTTAGAGATGTCCTTATTGAATGGTTTTTCTGGTTACAATCAAATTGCAGTAACTGAAGAAGATCAATACAAGACGACATTCACAACCCCATGGGGTACATTTGCATATGAAAGAATGCCCTTCGACCTCATCAACACCGGTGCTACATTTCAGAGAGCCATGGATTTGGCATTTGGAGACTTGAGGAATAAAGTAATTTTCATCTATCTTGACGATCTCACCATTTCCTCGAAGATACGAGGAGATCATTTTTCACATCTAGGGAAAGTCTTCGAGAGATGAAAATACCATATGATATCATTGAATCCCTAAAATTCCATCCTTGCAGTGATGGAGGGCAAGTTGCTTGGCCACATCGTCTCCAAGGAGGGAACTCAAATTGACCCAAGCCGGGTTGAGGCTATCAAAAACTTGTCTCTTCCAACAAGCAGAACTGGGGTACACTCTTTCTTCAGTAAAGTGAATTTCATACGAAGGTTTGTACCAATTTTTTTTGAGTTGACAAAAGATATATCTACTATGATGAAGAAGAAGACTATTTTCAAGTGGACAGAAGAAGGCAAGTAGGCATTTACAACAATAAAAGAAGCTATCAACCAAGCACCAGTGTTGGTTTGTCCTAATTTTGATAAGGATTTTATCCTTTATTGCTATGCATCAAAGCATACTATGTCTGCCATACTGACATAGATGTTGAATGAAGAAACTGAGTCACCAATAGCATTTATGAGCAACAGTTTCAAGGATAGTGAGTCACGATACTCTCAGATTGAAAATAATGCATATGCTGTGGTCCGAGCTGTAAAGAATTTCATATTTTATATCTTGAATTCCCACACCACTGTATATGTCACAAATCCAATAGTTAAAAGTGTGCTAACTCAGTAGGAGATGGGCACAAAGAGAGGGAACTAGGTCACAAAAGTGCAAGAGTACGACTTGGAAATCAAGCCAACCAAACTTGTTCGCGGGAGAGGTCTTTATCAGTTGATAGTAGAAGATGGTGATAAGAAGCTCCAAGCCAATGGTATACCTGAACTTGAACCTAAAGATAAAGAGGATCTACCTATGGTTCTACTAATTGAATCTGCGGGAGAATGGTTTACTGAGATATGGTATTACCTGACTTATGGTGATTGCCTGAGTCACTTAACTAAGAAACATAAAATAACACTAAAGATGAAAGCACAAAATTATGTGAACATCAATAACATTTTGTACAAGTGAGGGCTTGATGGAACATTTTTGTTGTGCATCACCAAAGACCAACAATGACATTTGTTGGAAGCTTTTCATAGTCAAGCATGCGGTGGCCACTTTTCATCGAAGGTGACGACTTTCAAAATTTTGCGAGCACACTTCTTTTGGCCAACCATGTTCCGTGATGCGTATGAATGGGTGCACAAATGTCAGTTGTATAGCAGTTTGTTGGCAAGATGAAGTTGGTAGCTGCTCCTCTCAGGCCAGTTGTTATAGACGCTCCATTTTAGCTATGGGGTTTAGATTTTATTGGTCCTATCAACCCATGTTCCAGCAAGGGGCATATTTATGTCCTCACATCCACAAACTATTTCACCAAATGGGTTGAAGCTATTCCTACCAAGTGGGCGACGTCTGAGGTTGTGTGTGACTTCTTGAAGGAAAATATTGTTACACACTTCGGGGTGCCTCACAAAATTGTGACAAATAATGCGACATGTTTCTCATCTGAGGAACTATTGGAGTTCTATTTTGATCATGAAATCAATTTATCTCATTCATCAGATTATTACCCCTAGGGTAATGGACAGGCCGAGTCATCAAACAAGAACATAGTCACAATCATACGCAAGTTAGTTGATTCTAGTCAACGAACTTGGCATAAGAAGCTCTACAATGCTCTCTGGGAAGACAAAATCACTCCAAAGAGAGCCATTGGTACCTCACCCTTCATCCTTATGTATGGTATGGAGGCTATGTTGCCTATTACACTGGAGTTGTCCGCTTTGCAGGTGGCGACTGCAGTAGAGGATGGGGAATTCACAGATCCCATTAAGAAGTGCATCTTGTACCTGACCAAGCTTCAAGAAGAAAGGGTGGAGGTGGTAGACAAAATCACTCAACATCAGGAACAAGTGAAGAAAATTTTTGATAAGAAAGCTCGCCAGTGAGATTTCGAGGTTGGAGACCAAGTCCTACTGTGGGACAAGAGACATGAGCACAAGGGAATGCACGAAAAATTTGATTCCTTGTGGCTAGGGCCATTCAAGATTCATGAGCTTGCAGGTGAGAACACTTATATTCTCTCGCGCTTAGATGAAAGTCTCCTCCCTCTACCACACAATGGATAATACATGAAGCACTTCATCCCTTCAGGGGTGCAGTAATTTTTTTTCTGAAAACAATTTTTGTACATAATTTCCTTCTATGTTCTTGTGATGTGTTTCCCCTTTCCATGATGTGATTGTTATGTTGTGTTTCCACTTTCTATGATAGTTTCGTCATGTTTTAGGTGATTAGGCATCTTGTTTTAGGTGATTTCTAGGAATTCCAACTATTAGGTGATTCTAGGAAGTCCCGTCCTAGGTGACTTAGGGAAAGTATTGCAATAGGTGATTAGGAAATGATGCTGATTCTGACGCCCAATGAATAAGGCACCGGTCTATGCTTAAAACTCTAGATATTCTTTAGTTCTCCTATGCCGTAAGTATCTGCCATGGTCCCCAAACAGAGCTAAATGTTGTACCCCAAATTAATATTTTTGGTACACTTAGGCATTTTGAAGAAATGAGAAAGTCTTGTCAAAATAGTAAAAAAAGGTCAAAATTGGGGTTTGCATGTCTTGCATGAGGGGCAAAAACTTGAAATTTTCAAAATATGACGATCTAGGTCTACTCAAAATGACCAAGTCTACAAAACTCAAATCTCCGTTTTTTGGCCCTACTTTTTAGGAAAATTGCTATTTTTAGAAACTTTCTAAAAATAGAAACTTTTTATGAGTTTTTCTGGGTTTCTTTTGAAACGGATGTTGGCAAAATTTTCTAAAAATAGAAAATTTCTAAAAATAGAAAGTATGGTTGTTAGGGTTCAAACTGATTTTGATTGGTATAAAATACTCCCTCATCAAGTTGGTGCAGTCAAAATCACAAAAGGATCAGTTTCGCCCTAGTGGGTCTATTCTATTTTTTTTAATTTCAGGAGCTTCGAAGTCATTAATGGAGGTCAGTCAGTTGTTAAGTGTCAGATCCAAAGTCATTCAAACACTGGACGTGCACACAGATCAAAGAACGGAGAAAGGAAGTTGTAAAAGTTGAAAAATGCAAAATTTTGGCTAACACTGGAGACTCCAGGCGCCCCAGCTCAGTCTAGGCACCCAAACCTTCATTCCTTAGAATTTTTTTCATCTCCAACGAGCAAGGTAAAGGCAAGCATGTCAAACGGAGGAAGTTGAAATTTGCAAAATAAAAACCAACTCTGCTAGCCATGGGCGCCCCAGAAGGAGATAAGCGCCCTACTTTTCAAGACATCAAATGATGAATTTAGGGTCTGTGCTCCTAGGAAATGCTGTTCAGAATATTCTCAACTCTGTAGTGAGTCCAACAATGCAGTCATCAGATCAATCAGTCATCCAAAATTCAAGGTAAAACAGAGAGGTCTCAACCAAGTGGTGGAATGCAAATCATGAAAATATTAGAAAATATTCTAAGTCTAGGAACTCTGGGTGCCCTAGGTGCCCAGGGGCACCCAACCTTTTGAAGGACTTATCAAGCAATTAGGGTTTGAAAATATGCTCAATCTCTTTAGGATTCTGTCAGCTTCACAATGGATGTCCTCATCAGATCATCAAACTTGTTAATCACCGACAAATCCAGATCCAGCTGAAGGTATAAAATGAAGGTTCAACTTTGAAGAGAATGAAAATCAAACAAAAATGGCTAAGTCTAGAGGAGTTGGGCGCCCCAGAAGGAGATAGGTGCCCAAGCTTTTGGAGGCCTAAATGAATGAGTTTGCAAACAAAGCCTCCAACATGAAATCTTCAGTTTTGAAGCAGCTCTCCAACACAATCATCAGCATGTTCGTTGGAGTTGGCAATCATGAGATATCGAAGGCAGAACAGAGGGAAAAACATGTGCAAAATGACATAAGTCAGAAGTAAAGGTGAGAATCACAGAAAATAAACTAACTCTGAAGGAGTTGGGCGCCCTAACAGGCTAGGGGCACCCAAATTTTTGACCCCCAAGATGTAGCTTTCAGGAGATGCAGCTCCCAGGAGACCCCCCTCAAAATTAGTCAAGCTATCTAGCGAATTCAACAACCAGTTGATCTGATCAGTCTAGCTCCCAAAATTAAAAGTTCTTCAAAAGATTAGGAAACATGAAGAGAATGAAGAATATTAAAAAATGACTCGCACTGGGAAAGTTGGGCGCCCTAGGAGATGGCCGTCCATAATTTTGAAGGCCAAAATGAAGTTTTTTGTCAAAGTTGTCTCGTTAACAATCTTGCCAGATTCGAGCAATCTCCGTGATGAATCATTCAACTCTTTTGTAGGATCAATTTGGAAGCCGAAAATCAAATTCAAACCGGGGTTTCAAAGTCAAGGAAAAGTTGAAATTGTCAAGAAAATGACTAAGTCTGAGGAAGATAGGCACCTCCAGCCAAGAAGGGCGCTCAAAAGCCATGCCTTAGCCAAATTTTTCAAATTTTCAAAATTTCAAGAGGAAGATAAAACGTCCACATTCAATACACAAGCTCAAGCTAGGGTTTGAAGGATTTAAAGCAAAATAAAGCAGATTTTCTCAAAGCCTAAGTTTATTTAAGATGCCTTTTCCATTCATTTCTCATAATTTTTGTAGGTGGCATCCAAGGAAGAGAAGAGGAAGCATACAAATTTTCTTCATTTTAGAATTTAAAGGCTAAAGCGTGCTGAGTTTTCAAAGTTTTTCATAATTTTCAGACCAGCACACAAAAGAGCTTGCTTTTTTATACTTTTTTTCATCCAGAGCATCAATTCTTTGAAGGAGGTCAAGATTTTCAATTTTCAACAATCTGGGTCATCTCAGCTCATGATTCTGAACAATTTTTGAAGAAATTTTCCAAGTTGCAACAACTACTTTTTTCATGCATGTCCAAGGAATCATCAAAAATTGATCATTTGGGTCCTTCTAAAACATACTTCTGAACAAAACCCAGGTCTCGGGTTTTTTGGTAAAAAAATTCAAATTCTAGGGTTTGTTGCTTTTTCAATCAGCCTTCAGTATTTTCAACATCTGATCAATTGGGTTCATCCAAAATGTGCTTCTGAACAAAACCCAAGTGCCAACTTTTTTTCAAGAAAATATGAAGAAATTAGGGTTTGCTTCTTTTTCAGTCAACACTCAAAATTTTCAAAAATGGACGATTTGGGTCCTCTTATAACGAAATTCTGAACAAAACCCATATCTCATAATTTTTTAAAAAAAATTCGTTCGTATGGAGAAGAAAAACCAACAAAATTAAATTTAGAAAGTGTGCAAAACTTGTCTGAATATAAGCGAGTTTACAATCAATCTTCAAGGTTTTCAGCATGGAGTATACTCCCCTCAAGTTCAAGACCAAATCAACACTATATCGCGACTTCATCAAAACAACTGAGACTAACTTACACCATATCAAACCAGTATTCAACTTGCGAGCATTGGAAGATGTAGGCAATGTTGCAGTCAAGCACCTTGGTCACTCTAGACTACTTGCAACAACATCCATTCCTATTTCAGTGCAGAGTCTAGAATTTGTAATTGCTTGCATCAAGCATTACAATCCGACAACATGGGAGATTCAGTCAGTAGATGGTAGAGTGATTTGCAACCTGAAACTAGACATGATTGAAAAATGCTTCTCAATATCACCTTGGCCTGAAAGTGTAACTATCTCCAAGGAAGAATGTGAAAAGGGTATGGGGATATGCATAAGGAGAAATATATCAAGAAAGTTGCACAGAAGTGGATGAAAGAGAAACATAAAACTTTTCCAAAGAACATCGGGCAAGGGGAATTCAAAGATGAAATTGCTATAATGATCACCCTACTCAACCGAATCACTTGTCAAGAGGATGCTACAAAATTCCAGCCCTAGATGTTCTATATTATACCTCATATCATGAAGAAGACATAATTCTATGATTGGTCAACCTTAATCAGTGATAGCCTCCATCAACAAATAACTAAATACTTCCAGATTCATGAGTTCCACATGGTCTCCTACCTTGTCTACCTAGTGGCCTTCGAAGGAAAATTCAGAGGGTTGAATACTGTGGGGTCTCTGAATGTACATGTCTACAATTACTACCCTCAGCTAGAGTTCATAGAGTTATCACACCATTACAAAAGGGTAAACGTGGCTTTCCTAATGCATACACTGCAAGACCTGGATAATGAGTTGCACATACATATTTCATCAACTGCCAGGGCATTAATGGCTGAGTGGGAAAATTGGTTCATAGAGTTTCCTACCTCCACCTACATCAGATTCTACGACTTCTCCAGTGCTCCACTCATGTTGTTGAGGTACCCATCAGATGAAGTGGTTTTAATGGAATTCCTAAGGACAGTATATGATGTGCACACTTTCTTGTTGAATCGAAAGAAGCATGCCTTTGGTTTTCCATCTCAGTTGGGAATTTACAGTTGTAGATCAATGACATACACCAAATCCATGGGTGATGAGTTGGCTAAACTTGGTCTCAAGCCATACAACGAGAGACAATCATATGACCCTCATGGTGTCTTTGCAGCCCGACTTGAGAAGAAATATGCTCATGTGCCCACACTTGAAGATTTTTGGGCCAACTGCAGAGATGAGTTTGAGGTATAGAGGCGTAGTTACAGCAGGCTCACTCTCCATCAAATGAAAGATTTCTTGTTAGAGGATATCGAGGGACTATTAGATTATGATGGAGATGTACTTCTCCTAATGTACACTCAAAAACAAATTGAGCAACAACCTCTTCCTGGGCCAATAAAGAAAGCATCTTAGTGGAAGAAAGAACACGTCAAGTCATTGAACACAAAAAGGTTTTCTTAGTCCTCAAGAGGAAGAAATCCATTCCAGCAGCAGAGCTGCTAAGAATATAGTCATCACTTCCCTTTTCTTCTATAGCACAACCGAAGATGGAGGGTATAAGTCAGTCTCAAGAGGGTGTAAAGGGCAACAGATCAACAAATAATGTAAGGAGAAGGTTGGACTTCTTGAATATAGTCATACAGGAGCAGCCAACAACCGAAACAAAAGCTCCTCCAGAAGAGTCCGTACCTCAAAAGGAAACAAAAGATGTGCCTTTGACACATGATTCTTCACCATTGCCAAGGTATTCACCAATTCACATTGATCTAGAGAATGAAAAAGATGGAGTTGTAGCTGAACCTCTGAGGGAAGTTAGTAGAGATACCACATCTTAGCTTGAGAGCTCCGTAGGAAGGAAGAGAAGAAGACCTTCATATCAACTGAATTTTGATGATCTTGACAACGTTTATTAGGAGGCACCTAAAAATAAAGCAAAGAAACAGGTTCACTTTGAGAGAAATCCTGATGGTGAGATGATCATGGAGACTGCTACACCTCCTGAAGATAGAAATAGAGATGAAGTGGAGGTAGATGATTTCATAATGTTTAAGGCCAATCTTAGCAAGAGCACCAAGCATGCAGATGTTAGTTTATTCAAAGTTGCATTTGAAACTCTTCAAGAAAGAGTGTTTAAAGACAAAGAAGACAAGGCAACCCTCAAGGCTGAAATCCAACAACTCATGCTATATATTTCTAATCTTTTTCATGGCACTTCACAGGCTACTTAGTTGCTTCCCTAGGTTCTAGAGACACTAGCTAATCATCAATAGTTGAGGCAGTTGGTAATATGTGGGAATCAAACACAAGAATGGATTGAAGGATTCATCATCAGAGGAAAATAAATCTCTGCACAAATGTTTTAGCTAAGGAACAATGCTCATAACTTGCGCCAAGGGATTCAAGGATTTGAACAATCAATGGAAGAGGTGAAACCTAGGCACAAGATCATCATTGTAGATTTGGATACAACTTATGGCTCAATAGTTTCAAGAGAATACAAGAGACAAATCCTTGCATGGAAAGAACACCACATCTTCAAGGTGAGAACTTATAAGAGGATATCTAAAGAGTTGGTTGTGTACAGACAAAGGGTGGTTGAGGCTCTTCTGTTCGTAAGTGAGTTTGTTGCAGAGATCCCTTCTCAATGTTGTCATGATGATGGTTCCTACGTTGGACTTGACGATGTGCAAGCCCAATTCCAGAATGTTGTTCGTGGAAGTGATGGCAGCAATTCGGTTGGTAGAAGGATGAGTCACATTTCCAGAATGTCAGTGAGGTTCAAGAAAGTGGCCAATGAGGTCAAAGATTTTTTGAGATCGATTGCAGATGGCGAAGAAATCCTAGAAAAATGAAACTTTGTTATAGATAGTATTGATGCACCTGATAGAGACAAAGTTTCTAGTTTTTTGGTAGATGTGATCGAGATTTAAAGCAACAATCATCTAGAAGTTTTCTTTCCGCTTTCTTTCTATTCTCATCTCAATTCTTATCTACTCTTTGAAGAAGAGAAATAAAACAAAATGTAATAATTGACATTTCCTATTTTTATGCTTTCTTAGTTGGATAGATATTTATTTTGTTTAGATTTAGAAATAAAGCTTGCATGTTGGCAAGCATTAGTTGTAAAAGCAAGGAGATTTTAGGGTTCCCTACTCCTCTACTTGTGTATAAATAAGGGCAGTCTTGCCCATTATTTTTTGAACCATACTTGTGATAACAAATTGTTGAGCCTATTTTGCCTGTAGGTTGTTTAGTTGCCGTTCAATTTGTGTAAGAGCAAGTTTGCAAGTCTCTTTAGCTGCAAATTCTTGTTCAGTGCATGTATCTTGTGTAATATTTGTTCTTGAGATTTGAGAAATAAAGTCTTGTGCCTATTTTGCCCTGATATAATGTCTCAAATTTTCGTTTATTGTGTTTTGCTTATATAATCTTAATTTTAGCTTGCATTGAAAGTAAGTAGATGTATGTTGAAAGAGAGTTTATTTAAGTATTTTGTCAGATAATCCTTGTCTATTTCTAATTCTCTTGCTCTACGTTTACTTGAAAAATTAGAAATGCCATTAGAGTAGGCTTAGACATAGTTGAACTTCTCAAACAGAAAATCTCAGCTACGACGCTTGAGTTTTATAACCCTCTTAGCTAAACACAAAGATAGGAAAATTAGTTTTAGTTTACTTTCTTGAACAACATCAACAAAGAGGGAGCTTCCCCTCCTAATTCAAAGAGCAGTTTATCTGTCCATAGCTGTCTGTTTCTAATTCGCATTCTAGAGGTGCGAATTAAAATGCCAACATTATTCCCTTACTAACTTTGATTATGGGTTGCAAATTGTGGTGGAGGTGCAACAATGAGGTAGGTTTTTGGATGGGGTTCCATCTCCCTTAAGTAAAATCAAAGTTGAAATTTTTGATCCCTAACTCTCTAATTGAGAGGAAGGTAGGGGAGTGTGCTTAGGGTAGGATCTATGAAAAGGCTCATGCTCCTATAGATGTTGAAGAAACTAGTAGAGGGTTACCCTTCAGGAAATCTTGAGTTGATGTGGTTAAAGGTAAGTCATGTTTTGAACCTACCCAATCCTTGTTTCTAAAACTAGTTGTGGATGACAAGGGTATTCATATTAGGGTCTATGACTCTATTATTGAAAAGTTGATCCTTAGGCCTGAAAATTTTCATTGGGAATTTTGAGGTGCTAAGCATAACATTAATGTTGTAAGAAAACAGGCTTAAAGAACATGGAAACTTTATGGCCAAGGTGAGATTTTTACTATGATTAAAGAATTCTCTTTTTTTTCTCCATTTTGAACCATGAAAATTGTTTCTAGAGCCCCTTGGATGACCCTTTGATTCTTGGTAAGTCAAACCTCTTCGTAAACAAATGGAAACCAACCTTTGATCTTGAGTGGGAATGCATTAATAGGGTTCAAGTCTAGGTTAGGCATTTGGACTTGCTATTGAAATATTTAGAGGATGAGAGTTTAATGGGTATAGCTAACTCTTTCAATCAACTCTTAGCTCTTGATGCGGTGACCAAATCTAAGACATTTGTTGTTTGCCAAATTTTGTGTGAATACAAATGTGGACAAGGAGTTGTCATGTTGTCATCAAATTTGGTGAATGTGTGCAACATATTGAATATGAGGGATCCTTGGTTGTGTGCCAAAAGTGCTTCAAATCTGGCCATGTTGCTATGGTTTGCATTAATAACAAGTGGAACAAAAATTTTGGAGAAAAAAAGGAAAAAAGGAGATTAAGCACTGCCAAACTAAGGTTGAGCTAATCGATTGAACAAGGAGGATTGCCACTCTTTCAATATGGTTAACTCTAAAGAAAATTTTAATGATGTTTCTAGTTTGAGCACCTTGGCAAGATGTATTCTAAAAGTGAGGATTGTAGGGAGTGGGCAATTATTAGTGATAGACTAGTTGGTGCTGAAGAAAATGTCTACATCCCTATGTGTATGGCTTGACATTCACTATGCTCACCCTTTGCAAGTAAGGAAAAAAGAAGATATAATTGAATGAGAGGTTGTCTATATGCCCTTTGAACTCTCCTATTTCAAGTTTGACAAATAAAAAGGAGAGAAACCACAAAGGAAATATGCTTCAATGAGTTTGTGTGCAAGGTTGATGGTAGCGTTAGAATGGAATGACTTCAAGTCACCTTGAGTCATTTGGTCTCTTTTTTGGTTGTCAGTTTTCCCTATGTTTTTATCTATGAAGAAAAAAATGCCCAATAAACCTGTACAATAGAAGTAGTGCATATATAATATGAAATAAAAACAAACATGAAAAACAATGATAATACTCAATATTTAAACCTAAGAAAACCCTTAGAGTAACAAATCCAACACACTAAAAAAATTCAATCATTCTCCAAATACAATAATAAATGTCTTACTTCATCATTAAACATGCATAGGCTAAAAAATTTAAAGACTTTAAAGTGTATTTTTCTATATGTTCAAGTATAGTACCTCCGACTACGATTTTATTGTTGCATTCAGCCTAAATTATACTGGTGTGAACAACTTTGAAGGAATGGTACATTAAATTATCCAATTCAATAGATGACTCTAAAGATATGGAGATTTTGTAGAAACCGCAGTTTTAACCCCTTGGTTCCCGTGTGGTTGCTTAAGGATAAGGTCCCATGGAGGGGGGCTTTCAAAAAAAATTAAGTGGGTCTCATGATTTTAATAGTGCAATTCAACTTAAAAGTTTAAGCTCCAAAATTTAAGGAATGAACTGTAGTGCTTTGATAAAAATTAATAAATAAATCAAAATTCTTTCATTTTTATTCTCATAGAAATTTAAAAGTTTAGATGATAGACAAGTGGCAGAAAAAAATCATAAGCTGTGGGGACAATTTCTAGCCCCACCTCAATTTCACTTGCTCAAATCTGCAGTCCTAAAAGGTAGGGGCTGCTATTTTTCAGGAAAAGATTCCAATTATTCCTGAAGCATATTTTTTTGCTCTATGAAAATAGATCTTGAAGCCCACTCATGGGACCACACTCTAAGTGAACTTTCTGCTTAAATTTAAGTAGCTGGAGTGTTCTCATGCATATTTAAAATTAGCAACAGTTATTGTTTAATTGAAAATAGGCTGTAGAAAAAAGGGGACGCTGAAATAAACAACTGCATATTGAAAAATATGTACGTGGCTCCATAAAAAAAATTCCCCCTTTTCCATTTTTTCCTTAAATTGTCCCTCCAAAATTTATATACAAAAATTATTGTTAATATCATTCATTCATAAATAGAAATAAGTAACAATTGCAAATAAACAGATATTCATTGAACCACCAGCTTCACAAATTAAATTACTCCTAAAAAATTTAAACAAAGACTACTAATTAAAATAAACTGCATGAGAACCTATCTAAAATATGACTTAATTATTTTATAAAAACTCTAAGATTGACAAATGATTTCTATGAATTTGACATTTTCAGACAATTTCATGATTTCATCATAAAATTTCCCATTACTAGATTGTGGTTTATACTATGACGATCACTATGGCAAATAAACCCAACACTTTCCAGCTTACAGTGACCTATAGATTTAGTTAAAATACATCACAGATCAAACATAGAAACGGACTTCTCCACTAAGTTTGACTTGAATTATGCTCTTCGCAAGAGCCTGAACAAATCAAAACAGATTTGTATTGCATAATCATATCAAAATATGTGGTAGTGCTTTCTATATTTTTGTTTGATGTACTTACATATATATCGAGTCAAACATAGCAACAGGCTTTTACACTAAAATTTGAATTCAACTGGGCTCTTCCTAAGAGTACAGATGAATCAAAACAAGTCCACTCCGTAGCCTAATTACAAAAAAATCGCAGATCATATTTTCTTACATGTAGGTTTCATGTTTACACTTAAAAATATTTTAGCATTTCTTAATGATATCAAAATCTACATTTGTAATGATAATCTCTTAGCGTTTCTTAACGACATCAAAATCCCCGTTCATACTTTCTTGTGGATTTCATATTTACAATTCAGAATTTTTGTAATTTCTTCGCACAGAACCTGCCAATCCCTACCATACTGGACGTTATTATCAGGGTGGTATGAAACTATGGCTTTTCTGAGAGCTGCTCTAACATTTTCAGTTGAAGCAATGCTACCCAACAATCCCTTTTTCGGATCTGGATGAGTGTACACGCTATAAATGAACTGCAAGAAAGATTCCGCGCTCTTGACCCCTTCCTCCTTAATCACATTAATTGTTTCATGAAGCCTCTGTGCGTCAAGCTCATGCTTCTTGTCATGCTTGAAGGAGGGCAGAGGAGACAAGATATTATCACAAATGTGCTGCTGCGCACAATATCTATTGCCTACTTAACCGATTACATCTGCCTCTTTTTATAGAGGGCTTAGAAGAATACAGAAATCTCTGGAAGTTGTTTTCACATGTCTTCCTTGTGACCTTTTTCACACATCGCCCCATTGCAAATGGGGACCCTCGCTGGTTTGCTCTTAGGGTTTAGCGTTGAGTAGCAATTTCATAGTCTCTGATATCTGGGAATTTCATGTCAAGGTCTGGAGTCATCATCCGAGCCAAGTTGGGAGTTTGAGCCCGAAACTGAACGTAAACGTCATGGGAGTGCTTAGAAGGCCCTGCAGACGAGGATCGCCTGTGCTTTCGCTCAATTCTGACACTTCCTATTTTTTAGGGATTCTGCTTTTTTGCTTTTTTGCTTTTTTCGTTTTTGGCATTTCTGGCCCAATCTGGAATTTACTATTTTTAGAAAGTTGCTTTTTTGCTTTTTTCTATTTTTAGTAAGTTTCTATTTTTAGAAAGTGCTAGGTGTCACTGGCATTTGAGTCAAAAGTTTCCATTTTTGGAACTAAAAAGCAAGCAAAGCAAAAATCAAGCAAAGCATGCAAGATCGAAAAATCATGAGAAAAGAGAAAAAGCGCATGCAAGGTGAAAAAAGGCGCATGCAAGATGAGAAAAGCAGAGAAAAGGTGCATGCAAAGTCAAAAAATCAACTGGACAAAATCGTGCCTTCATGAGAAAATCACTGAAAAATCAAGTAAAAAGCAAGTAGATCATGGTGAAATTCGCCTAAGTCTGGAAGAGGTACGCCCTTGAGAAAATCCAGTTGAAACTTGAAAAATCCAGTTGGAAAATCCATTGATTAAAGGGAAAATCCAAGTAAAATTCATCCATTTGGGAAAATTCGCATTCCTCAAGAAAATCCAGTTGGAAAGTTCGAAATTCCAGTTGGACAAAGTGAAAATCGACTAAGGCATAAAAAATTATTGAACTGGACTTTAGGAAATTGAGTCAAAGTGCAATTCCAGTTGGGAAGTGAAAAATCCAGTTGGAAGTCGAATTTTCTCAAGGAGGAATCGAAATTTTTCTAAGGCAAAGTCACTTTGAGAAGTCAAAATTCCAGTTGAAAAGTCAAGAAGTCCAGTTGAAGGTCGAATTTTGCTAAAGGCAGAAAAGATGAAAGAAAACTTAAGTTTTATTTTAAAACTTAATTATCAAGCCAAAAGGGACGCCTTGTTTGAAAAGTCAAAGATCAGGATAAGATTGCTTTTTCGTTTTAAAGCAAAATACAACCAATGAGAAGAAGAAGTCGACCTAAATCAATTTGGGAAGGTTTTTATTATAAAAGATAACTTGTGAGCTCATTTTTCATTATTTGCAAAAGTCGAACTTTCTTCACAGGCAAAGCTCTCCCAAGAAAAGACGTCTTTTTCAGCTGCAAGTGGATTTTTCTTGAGTTCCAGAACATTGAATTGGATTTTTTCTCTTCCTTTCCGGATTTTCTTCAAACAACTGCAGGTTATCTTTGGCGATTTTGAGAAGGGAATTGGATTTTTCATTAAAGATTGGAGAAAATTTCAGTATAAACCTTTAAAAATCCAAAAGATTATTTAAAATTCCATGAATGCTTTTTGAAAATAATGAAGGCGGATCAATTTCACTTAAGAATTTATTCTTTATGCAGCCTTTAATCAAGTTCTGGATTTTTAATTAATTTTTAACTTTCCTCCAGCCAAGAAATCGCCTTTTTGCAAATTTATTTAAAAATTCTCTAACTTCGAGTTTCTTACAGGCGCAATGTCTTCTCCAAAGAATGTGGGAGGTGGAGTCAGAAAAGCTCAAGTCAAGGAAGTCCTGAAAGAATTTTATCCAGAATCCCAGTTATCCTCGAAGTGGAAGAAAGTGGCAGATACAAACTTTGAACAATTTAATGCGATTCAGCACAAGAGAAGGATGTTTGGTACAGAAAACGAAATGCCTACGCCTATTGCTGCAAATATTGTTAAGTCTGGACTTCATCAAGCAGCAGGATTTCCGCCTGCAGTTCAGTGCAGTGAGTTAATGGTTGAGTGCGCCAGAAGGTACAATCCTCAAACAAGATCAATTAAAACGCCCAATGGAATCACCTTGGCCTATTTCACAGAGGATTCAGTCAGGGAAGTATTTGGTATTCCCCATCGCCGGAAAATGTTGAACAGGACTCAGCAAGAATCACAGGCCATGTTCGATCAAGCCAAGGAATCCTGTATGGACATCATCAATTCCAACTGGATTAAAGAACCCAAAAGACATCGCTCCAAGTTGCCAAAGAGACTAATTTGCGCAGATTTTAAGATAGAATACAGTGATATGATTCATATGCTGAACAGAGTTATGGGAACTTCTCAAGGAGCCTTCTTTGAAGTATGGATGTTTTCATACGTGGAGGAAATCGTATTGGGAATGGAGGCTATAAATTGGGCTAAGTTAATAAGTGATAACATCGATTTCCAGTTGAGAAACCTTGAAAAAACTAAAACCTTCTACATGAGTTCTTATGTGGTTTACATTTTGGCACGGTTCACTAAGTACAGAGGACTGATTTGTAAAGGCGAAGTGGGACTTCGGAAAGATCAACTCAAATCATATGATTGTTACCCGCAGCTCCAGCTACATTACAGGGACAATTTCAAGATAACAAATGACGCCTTCCTTATGTATATCACGCGAGTTCTTCAAGGAACAGTGCAGAGGAGGCTATCTAAAGAAGCTATGGTAATGCTTGACAAGTTCGGGTCTTGGTTTATCCAGTTTCCGACATTTACTTATATAAGAATTCATGGATTCTCGGATGCTCCGTACAGGCTTCCTCGATACCCAACAGACAAAATTGTTATGCTTGAAGTTGCAAGGCAACTAGCATGTGTAGACTCCCTTCAGGCGAAGAAGAACAAACAAGGAGTGGATTTTCCGGTTGCAATTGGAAAAATGCTAGAAGTCTGTCCTTCATTACAATCAGCCAAAACAGCAGGGGTAGAGTTGCAATTTTACAAATTCAGCACCTATAATCCAAGGTCCGATTATGATCCTTACCTGAGAATGCACGGGAAGAAATCCCTTCATGTTATGCAGATCGAAGATTACTGGTCTAACCTGATGGATGAGTATGGAGTCAGGAAGAAGATTTGGTCCAGAATTCCAGTTGAGCTTATAAAAAGATGTGACTTGTTCCCTATACCTGAACAAGTGAAGGACAACGGGGACTACATTCATCCTCAATTTGAACAAGAAAAAGATAAGCCTATTTTATTGCCTAACTGGACACAACCTGAGTTGACCGATTTAAACACATTGATGAAGGACATTTTTGCTTACTCAAGGGAATGGGTCGATGGTCAGATCAGCAAGTTGAGGAAGGAAGGAATTTCTCTTACTTACGCCACATTAAGCAATAAGGATAGTCAGGGTGAAGCAATTGGCGAAAGTCTTGATGAACTTTCGTATCCCAGCAAGAGGAAGGTAGTAAGTGGAAACCTTCACATAGAGGAAAGGGAATCAGCTAATGAGGAATTGGAAAGTAAGAAGCAGAAGGTGACTGAAAATCCCTCATCTTCAAGGACTTTGTCAGTTGGAGTAATTGAAAATGTATCCATTGTTGATATCGAGCCGAGCTATGAGCAAGAAATTCAGTTTCAAGAGTTAGAACAGGTGGATTCTCTCCAAAATCAAGCCTCCACGGAGTGTTTAGAAGGAGATGATACTTTGATGATTGAAGGTGCAGGAGATACTGAGATCCTTGAGGACAATGAAGAACTAGGAGATGAGGTAATTTCTGCTCTTAAAGGAATTAATGATGATGTTCAGTTAGAAGATGGGATGGAATTATCCACAATCCCGGATTGGCTAACTGAAAGTTTGAAGAAGAAGTCCAGACCACTGGATGAAGTTCAACCAGTTGAGGGCATACAGGACTTCCTAGAAAGAATTGGCAAGGCTAAAACGCCGAAAAAGCCTAAAAAGTATTCTCAGATCACCAGGAACGATACAGGATCCAGGATCTTACAGGTGGCAGTCCCGAAGATTGGTAAGCCAAGAGATCAGATTGCTCCTATGGATTACGAAGTTACAACATTGGACATTGGGCCAACGACAATAGATCAGGATTTCCATGAGTTGGCGGACACTTCCAAAGCCATCAGGGAAAAGTTCGATAAAACAGAAGAGAAGAAGGAGAGGTTGGAGTTAGAAAATCTAAGGCTGATAGAGTTCATTCAGCAGCTAACAGCCCCTTTGCGTCAGGAAAATGCAGCCTTTATTCCACCGTCATCTCTTACTCCGGAGTCCGTTGATGTCCTTGAGGCTATGAGGATCACGAGTCAAGCTACCAAGAATTGGGTGAGCAATATTTCAAAACAGATGGAGCAATTCTTGGAGAAGTGCGCCCAAACTTATGACAGATCTGCATTGCTGATAACTGAAGTGAGTCAAGTTGAAGACCATTGGGAAGATTTCCAGTACACACAGGACAAAGTGATACCTCGTTTGAGGGTTCTAAAAGAAGTTTCCATGCATATATTGATCCAGGAAGGTGTTGTCGAAGAAGGAGCCTCGTATGATTTCAGCAGGTGGTATTATTCCTTATTGGCCAAAAAGAAGACATATGATGGAATAAAGGAAGAATGTGCTGCTATACGGAGCACGATTGAGAAAATTCAGTTCAAAATCCTCACTTCTCTTGAAGGATTAACAGGACAAGAACATCATGATACGAATGGCTTAGACTTAGAAGGATTGAAGAAAAGTGTGATGAGCATTTACTTCAAGGAAGTGCAGATTATTACAGAGAATCAGCTTGATGATATGTCTTCCCTTTTGACCTTCATGGAGAACTTTCAGAAGCAGGAGGCTAGATGGGAAGGAACTTTCACTCAGTGCCTGGAGACCTTGGACGTGATTGGAATGCAACTGGATTCTGTGCCGAATATCTCAATGGAGGAACTTGATTCTGTGTTAGCCAAATTTCTTGCATTTGCAGCTAGGGAGCGATCCAAAGGGAATTGCATTCTGGATTCCCACTTGCTCGAATGAAGTGCAAGGTGTCACCATTTTCCATGCTCCAAATGGCGTGTTCTGCTTGTGCCATGTGTCTTTGAGTTTGTTATGCTTTTAGGGTTAGGGTTTATCAAATTTGATCTTGGCCGTTGATTTCAAATTTAATCTTGGCCATTGCTTTGTAATTGGGGTGCCTATATAAACCCCATTCATTTCATTTATTCAGGGAGAGACTGATGAGATTGTTGCAATATTGCTGTTTAAATAATAAGTGGATTCAGAGTTGAGCATTTGTTATTTCTATGAGCCCGCATGGTTTCATTGATTTCTTCAAAATAGAGTAAATTTGTTTTCAAGTATTTTAGATGAATGAAAGATTGATAGTGTTGGAAATAGTGGAATTAGTTCATACCTTTTTCAATTGGATGATTTTCAATTTGATGTGTAAGGTTAGTCTGAACATTAAAATTGCTTAATTTGAGTTCTATTATCTATATGCATTGGTCGAATTGATGGTGATATAGTGTAATAGGATATCTTTCGTAAACCCTTGAAGATTGCACCGTCTTTGTCTAGTTGTAGTGCCGTGCTTGGCGAAGCAAAGATTGGTTTAAATTCCATTATCCAGCATTTGTCTCCGAAGTTCATAGGATTAGTTCTGCATAAATCTAGTTCCTTTACCCTCATCCCCTTTTTTATTTTATTTTAAACTGAAAATCCAAAACATAAGAGCATTCAACGTTACATCAATCCAAATCCCTACTTTGAGTAACTTACTATCCAAGGGTCCCTTTGTGAAACCAGCATATCACATCACCTATTGAGCTTGTCCATCCCCCAAACCGGAACATTGGAATTACCGTATGACCTTTCTAGCAATCTTAGCATAAGAGGTAATTTTTCAAGAGAGGATAGAGCTGCCTTTGGGCATTCTTTTATTCTAAAGTGTTGGGTGTGTCACAAAACACGCATCAACACTTCCTAGACTCTTCTATCACCGACAGTCATCTTTCTAGTTTCTTCTTGCATCGAATTCTCTAGACCCTGCATTTAATGAGGTTGGTTATTGCGTGGTAGAAATTAATTCCAACAATGCTCTTTTCTCTTCATCCACAATATCCTTCTGGTGCTCACGGACCTTCAATGATGAGTATTTATACCATTCAGAGTCTGCTATACGTGGACACATGATGGCAAGGGCGATTTTGGTGCACTCAAAATGGTAACGATGTGCCCCCTTTTCGTTTTTCAAGATAGATGAGTATACTTTCCCAATTCCGCCTAGTGCCATGGCTTCATTATCCAGGTCTTTCTCTCTAAGTAAGATGGATTGCCTGTACCAGTCGATCGCATCCCACACAAGCTCCATACTGACTACTTCGTCATCAAATAAAGCTTTCTTAAGTAATTCATCTCCTTGACAACGAGCTTGTACCGATTCACAGATGTACTGATACAATAGAACCTGTTCTTTGATACTATCAAATTCTTTTATCAATCCCTTGTCTTTTGTAGTGTAGACAATGGCCTCTGCTTTACTTAGTGGTAGATAGCAATCCCTCATTGCATTCAGACATTGTTGGTAACCAGTTTGCTCAGCTCTTGTTCCTCCATCTCCTTCCCTGCAAATGCATTTGATGCCCTGCTTGAAAATGAACTCAGCATGCATGTTATAAAGAACAGTTCCTAATTTATTTTTCCTTTGACAGTTGCTGGACTCCACATTTTCTATCATTGCACAAAGCTCAACCAGTATGGGCTCGAAGCATATATTGTATTCAGAAATCTGCTCCCTTACCCACTCCAAGATTTGCGTAACACTATCTTCTGCCTGCTTTAACCAATCGTCTGATTTGGTATCATGGAGCTCTCCAAATTGAATAGCCAATAAATAAAATTCAAGAGACTTTGATATATGACGTTTGGCAGCCCATATGGCTTTTAAAGCTTCACTGCCCTCTTCTTCTTCCACGTAGATCTTCCATTCTGCTTTTCCCCATAGCAAATTCACTGCACCCAAATTTTTATAGCATGAAGCTTTTTCACTTGCATCATTCAAGCTTGCAGTATCAAGGGCTTCTTCATATAATTCATGAGCTTTCCCCAGTTTGTGCCTGAGGAGGCAAGGTCCATAACATCCATTGGACACCTGTGAATATAATGCATTTCCCTTTTTCCGTAGGGATTCGCTGCTAGGCCTCTCAATGGGCATTCTTGAGCCCTTGCCTGATGATCTTGGTTGTCTCGGTAATTTGGTGAACATGACCTCTATTGAAAGATAACTTTCTTTGAAGTTATTAAATTTCTTATGGTATGATCCATCAACTTTTGTAGCTTTGGGAGGGGGAGTCCTGTCCTTTTGTGTTGCATTTCTTTTCCTGCTGTTCTTAGTTTTGGTCGTCTTGGGGGCCATTATTATGCTACCTATACCTACATCACAAAATCAAAAGTGATTAGTTCCAGCAAATCTCCAGAACGAAAGATTTGTAGCCAGTAACTAGGATAAACAAAAACAACACTACTCCGAAACTGCCTAATGGATGTGAAACTGTCTATAAAAGACAGGTTGATTTTGGATGTACCATCACCCAATTGTAATAGTCGGAAATTTAACCTCTAGAGGATTCGTTCAATCAAATACTATTACACCGATACATCTTTTATTGATTAAAAAACACAAATTCCACGAGTTTCCATTATAAGCTTCTATTTTGCAAAAACCGTACAATAACTTCACTCAGATGTGCCTTCTCTATTGACCATGGTCCACTATCTTAGCTTGCTACCTAATTCAATTAACATAGAGAAATTGAAATTAGCTTGCTTCCTAATTCAATTAACATAGAGAAATTGAAATTAATTTTATGTACTTTAAGAGTTTATTGAAGATTTACAACGAATGAATAATCAGAATAAATCTACAAATGTTCTCTGTTTCGTTACTCTCTAGTTCACTTAGATAAATAATAGTAGACATGCTCCTAAAGCCGCCAAAAATTAGATCCAAAATACAATCATATATAATCTTACATTGAAAAAATGAACTATAATACACCTCACAAACTCATTAGGTAATTAGCAGTTCATTGAGAGAATAAATAGTGTTTAACTGGGAGCATTCATTTAGAAACATATCCACTCACTTATCAAAAGCTAATGTGCTCCCTCTTTTCAAATTCGAATGCAAGAGGTGTATACATTCATTTCAGTGTTTGTTCAATAAAATATGCCACTCATAATAAAATAGGATAACAATATTTATCTAATAAAAATGTTTAGGTATCTACAGCCAGCATGTATTTCATGAAATTAATGTAGACACCCATCACAATTGCTCGTCTGAAGTTCATTTTTTTTTTAACTATCTAAACTAAATCAATATAAAACTAGCACTTGCATCTATAGGAGGGGATTGCGTCTATAAAAAAATTATACGTATGTTAATATGTTAGTACATGTTTGTGCATGCAAATCTAGTTGCATGTGGCTGGATAAAACAATTAATAATAAATGCTGAATAATGGATTGAAATAAACTTAGACAAATCTAGATTTTTTCCTTAAAGAAATTAAGTATTATCTGATTATGGGCATACAGCAAATTCACGGAAAATTCACGGCCAACAATTCACCACGGGAAAATTCACTGCCATAACAAATTCACCACAAGTAAAATTAATGCGGTTAATTTTCCGTGGCGGTGAATTGCTGGTGGTGAATTTGTCGGTGAATTTTCCTGTGGTGAATTGTTGGTGGTGAATTTTCCATCCGAATTGCTGGCTGAATTTTCCTAGAGCCCTGATTATGAAATATTTGCATACAGATTTAAAACATAAAGCAATGCAAATGAAAAAAGAAATTTGTCATCAAATTGACAAAAAAGTTAAAAACACTGCAAATAGAAATAAAATGTTCCTATCCAGTTGGCTTTTATGTGATAAAGTGAGATTTTAGAGGCTTTTACCTAATATTTTGGAGGATTTTACCATTAAACGACAGCTGATTCCAGCTGATTTACCATTAAACGGTAGTCGAAACTTGTTTTCCGATAACTCAACAGTGGTTTGCAGGTGTGAGACTTGTTTCAGACTCAAATCTCACACTATATGTAGCCTATTGATTAAAAATGTTTATTTTGAAAATGTAAAAATCGTAGAAAGAATAAAATCATAAAAAAGATTATTAGAAAAATATAAAGATTCATTTAGAATTTCAAATTAACAAATTAAAAAAAAAATATATACTATTCTTTCGTAATCTTGTGAACTAAAAAGAAAACAAACAATAAGAGCGATCAATTTGTTTACTACATTATAAATAACAAATTCTGATTATATTGTAAATTGTAGTAGCATGGAAAATTGGTCTTCGCTTTCTCCAAATGAAAGGCAGACTTTAAAACCCAATAAAGATGCATCATTTGCTCAATTAAAACAAGACATCTCTTCCTTGGATGTCTTCATCAATTTAAAACCATTGTCCTTTGTCTTATTCAAGCTCATCGCTTTGGGGTAATTGACCTTGTGACAATAATCCTTGCCTGCAGTCTTCTCCAATTACTTTGAATATTTTATCACAAATATGCCAATATCCTCAAAGAGGAAACCTGCAGATTGATTTTAATCTCATCCTCTAAAGCCACCTCCAACTTTTGCCCCATACAGAAAAAAGAAGACTAAAAACTATAACAATGCACAAGTCTTGTGAAGATGAATTGATTCCAGATCTCAATAGAACCATCCCTTCAATGTGCAGAATAGACACTGTCCTGCAACTCCCTCAGAACCCACATCTTAAACCCCAATTTAGATATGACCCTTTAAACACAAGAACTAGCCACAAGTGTCCTTGCAGAAGCTTGGCATGCTCCACACAAAATATAAGTAGTTCATATCCTGGCATCTTGCAAGACAGCAAGGATAACGACGCCTTCATCAAATAGCTTATGATTTGTTGGCTGGCCTCTTCTTCAATCATCATTGTCAATGCAAAGTCAGGTCATTGTGCATGAAATAGCTGGGTTGGAACCATCTTCATTGCACAGTCATAACACTCCCACAATTTCACAAGTTGCAACAAAAAGCATAACTTGACCATAGTTCCACGGAGTCTCGGAATGGGAAAATGGTGGTGGCTTTCAGGGTGGCGAACCAATGGCCTGAATTTGGGGATGTCAGGGGGCCAATGAAGAGCACAAATATGCCAACATGACATAAATACTCATGAAAAACTTATCTCAACAGTTGGGACATAAAAAATGGGACATATCGACATCCTCTTTTAACATTTTACTCAAACAAGAAATGAACAACAAATTCACATTCACAGCAAACTTAATCGTATGCAATATGTAATAGCAAGCAATTTGCATTTTCAGTACCATATTGAGTTCTTTGGTCATCAAACTTTTTGGAACCATTTGAAAAACAAAAATAAGCCAGTGATTAGATATAAAAAAATTAAAATTAAATAGAATTTAATATCTATGTGTTCGGAAAAAAGTAGGTGTCTCAATTTTTTATTTTTCTTAGTATGTTTAATTATTTTATTGTTTTATTATTTGTGAGCTTTATTTGCTGAAGATAAATTCAAGAAAGAGTCGGAAGTTGTTATTAAAGGTGGAGTTGTGCATGGAGGGAATTTCTATTTCATGTTGAATTTGCATGGAATGTGAGTTTTTTGGAGGTGCACTTACATTCCGGCAGGTGCAGCTTTTGCATGTGCAAGTTTAGTGACAATTGACAGTTCCAATATTGCATGTGGAGTGGTTTTGACACTTTCCATGTTGTATCTTTAGAGTACTGTGTTGGATTTTAGAAATGTCTAATTAATGCATTCTAACCTCCTATAAATTGAGCACTTGTATTTTGGAATTGTAGATTGTTGTTTTGTTAAAATACTGTTATGCTATCGGAATTACTCCAAAATTGAGAAGTCTGAAGACTCCTACAAGAGCATAGCTCTGCAATTATATTGTAACTTGTTTGTTGTTGCTGAATATTATAATTGAGTTGTATTTTGGAGTGGCATTTTTCTCTCGAAAGGGTTTTCCCCACGTAAATTATGTGTTAGTTTTAATTGTTTATCTGTTTATGATATGTATGTGTATCTAATTCAATGTAACAGTTTAAAGGTGTCTAAGAAATTTTTGCAACTCTCCTGCTTAGATTGGTGTAGGAAGCATCGTCCGCACATTCGACTTTCTTTCAAATTGCACAATAAGTAATTCTTCTATAAGATTTTCTTATTGGTGGAAAAAAAAATTCCTATGTCCATTCATATTGGAAAATTTGAAGAAGTTTGAAAATATTTGTCTGCAATAACCCTTGGAATCATAAGGACAGGTGACTACAGGCAATGTTGAGGCAGTCACTCCTATCACGCTCTTTTGCTCGACCAATTGTGTTATGATTTTATTTCTGCTCCTTCGTCCTTCATTGATCATCTTCCTTTCACTCCTATCGTGCTCTTTTGCTTGGCCAATCGTTATGATTTTATTTCTGCTCCTTCGTCCTTCGTTGACCATCTGCCTTTCGAAACTCCCTGGTTTGACTTGTACTAATGATATATGTGTTGCTCTCTCATGAAATGCCCACTTGCTTCTCTAGTCTCAGATAATATAGGTAGGAAGGGGGCTGCAACTCCCCTTCGAACTATCTATCTCCTCTTTATGCGATGTCTTCTAAGCTTCCTCTGTTTGAATGACAATATATTAAACAATGATTATATTTCACATTATGTATGCATTTAAACAATGAGGTTTATCTCTTTCTGAGGGTGCTAAACTGTTTGACACATTGTATCTCCCTTCTCTATGTGATGTTAAATAAGCTTCCTCTGCTTTAATGACAATATCTTAAACAATGATTATATTTCACATTATGTATGCATTTGAACAATGAAGTTTATCTCTTTCTGAGGGTGCTAAACTATTTGACACATTGTATCTCTTTTTGAACAGAAAAAAGATTATTTCAATAGTGTTTGTATTTGACACATGGTAAAATGTTTCCCATATTTGTATCCTTTTCAAATTTCTTGAAGGTATCAATCTATGATTAATGTGGGGTAAGGTTTTGAGTTTTTTCTGCGTAACTTGGCTTTTCCTTTACTGTAGTCTTGCGTCGTACCGCATTCATTGTGGGAGATTTTATTTAAAATGGCCGAGACTAGCTTCAACCCAATAGTTTTTATTGGTGTTGTTAGTATGGCGTTTGTGAACAATGGCTCCTTCGAACAAGCGACCTCAGAAATTCATTTCGAAAGTATTCCACGAGGTATGCCTTCTGAAACTCCTACGGATGTGGTCTTACCCACCTCAGAATTTAATTTTACTTATCAATGGTTAGAGCAACATACTCTTATAGGTTATTTTGTTGGGAGAGTCCCCCTTGAAAGCATGCTTTGTGACTGGGTTGCCAAGTCTTGGCCCCCCATGGGATTCATCTCAATGGGGCCCAAAATCTCACCAAAGGATTTTTTTCTTTTTCGTTTTGTTGAAGCCAATCATGTTCAGGGCATCTTCCAACATGGGCCTTGGTATGCCCGATCGTCTCTTTTGGTTTTCCAGCTGTGGTCCCAAGACTTTTTTGTCTCGGATGACAAAAAACTCTAAGTGCCTATTTGGCTTGAGTTTTCGGGTCTTCCTCTACCTTGTTGGCATTTTCTCCCAACTATTGCTACATCTCTTGGGTAGGGTATTTTTGTCGAGCCTAACCATTTTTACCATGGTCGACCCCAGAAAAGAGTCTATGTTGAAGTGGATTTATCATGTGATCTCAGAGACAATTGATATTTAGGTTGGTGGCATTCACCACACTCAGCTTGTGCTCTATTTGAATTTACCAGACACCTATTTTTGTTGCCAATCTTCGAAGCACAAGATTAAGGATTGCCCGCTGGTGGTGCCAAGGGTAAAGTCCCCTCCCAAGCCTCTGGACCCTCCATGGGCTATTGAGACCTCAAAACCATAAGAGAAGTAGACGATAGTTGCTCGCAAAGGGAAGGTTGAGCCTTCTAGCAATGAGCCAAGTAAGCTTACTAAGGTTGTTGTGACGCAACCACAAACTGTGGTTTCAAACCCTTCTTTGAAGGGGGAAGTGAGTATCAACAATTCCGTCGACTCAGAGGCTCCGAGTCAACAAAGTATTGCTTGAATGCCTTAGCCAGCCTTGATTCTTTCATCTTAGCAATAGAACTTGCGTCGTTCTCATAGCTCGTCTAAATGCACGAAGGATGGTGAGTACATTCCTGAGAAACGCAAAAGTGGATTTCCTAGCTTTCAGAATGCGTCAATTTTTTTGTATAATTGCTTCTCCTCCTTAGTGTTGGAAGAATGAAGAAGGTGACCTTCGGGTTTGTTGTCATTAATGCCAAAACTGGTTGGTAACTAGGTAAGTAAACTATGTGTCTATGCTGATCCAGTATTTTGATCTGGAAATCCTCTCAGTAAAAGGAAATTCTGAGTTTTTGATATGTTGCTCAGGAGTGTTAGTTACAAATATAAATGAGCTTTCAACAATTTGGGTTGATCCAACTGAGATATCTAAATGATAGAAGTTCGACATTCTTTTGGCCGACAAGGCTAAGAACTGCTTATCCTTTGTGTGTTCTTTATTAGGTCTGGGCCCACCTAATTTGTGTTTGTTATGATTTGCCTTGTGTGCCAAAAAGACTTTTGATTTAAGCCGACAAGTCACTTTGCATTTTGTGTGTATTCCCATCCAATTAAGCCGACCTAATTGATGAAGGAAGATATGGCAGTGTATATATGTGTGTGTGATAGATAGAAGAAAGTATGGATATAGAGTATGGTATGCGAGTGATGTGACAAGTGTAATAGTGCGAAGTTACTGATAATAATTGTATACCTACAATTGGAGCAGGATTTTGGTTTTCCAAAACCGGAATTGATCTCTGCACTTTGAAGGTGTACTTTTTTAGTTCACTTTTGGCAGTGAGCCATACCTTTTTTTATCTTGGAAATAAGCCATTTTGTATTCAGGTTGTGAGCCTTTCAAGAACAGTGAGTCCTGGCAGTGAACCCTGTAATATCTTGTAACTGGTTATAATATATTGTGAGCTAATCCTCACCATGGTTTTTTCCATTTTGGGTTTTCCACATAAAAGTCCTCCAATGTCAATGTGTTTTGATTCCTTTTATGTTTTGGTTTACTTTTGCAGCTAGATGTGGATTGATAATTGGATGGTTGGTAATTAATTGTGTTAGCAGAATACTAATTCACCCCCCGTCTCAGTATTTGGTGTATTCAGCACTTAGAGGATGAGGATGATATGCAAGAAGTTCTCTATCATGAACTTTTTGTCATGGAATGTCTGAGGTCTCACTAACCTTGCTTGGAAGTATTTTGTGCAAGATACTCAACAACATTATTCTGGTATTGATGTTTTTGTCTTCAGGAAGTTAAGATTTCTTCTTTCATGCTCTTTATTGCATGTTGGGTGATTTGGCCGAATGGCCTGGTGTTTGCTTCCAAACATGATTCTAGTCATGGAGGGGTTGTCACCCTTCTTGCACCATGATGGCATTCTTGTGTGGTTGAACATGGGTCTAATCCGACACATCGGCTTGTTTGGATCCTCGTGTCAATCAAAAATCATTCTTTTGGGATCATTTGCATGTATGCTCCAAAATTCAATGCCACCTGCCACTTGGGTTCTGTGTGGAGATTTTAAGATGGTTAAGGTGGCCTCTAATAAGGATGGGGTGGTGCCTTTTCATTGGACAGTTGGCGAGCAAGAGGCTTGGTTTTACATGCATAATAAATTGGAGCTCTTTGATCCCAACTCTTTCCACTACCAACCCCAAGTTGTTTGACATACGTGGAGCAAATTTTAGGTGAAAAATGACAAAGTTGTTAAACGACTTGATTGTGCCATGATTACAACATAAACTTTCTTTTCATTTGCCTCTTGTCAAGCTCTTCAAGTGATGCCTCTTCCCGAGGTCACTTTTTCAAACCACTTCCCAATTAAATTTGCTATTAATTGGCAACTATGGTCGGCACAACTATCCAAGACACAATTTTTTAAATACTTCCTTGCTAAGTCATCAACCCACGTTGGCCCACATCCATAGGATTTGGAATCTGGAGTATCATCCTACTTAGCACTATGGGCGGATTGCTTAGTGGAATTGTGCCACCTGACACATTGCTCGCTTCCTCCGCATTTATGGCCGCTAACTTGCCATCTTTCATTAGCGGTTCTATGAGGCCACCGCTTCAAACCTTTGTCGAGCCACGACAACTCTTTCTACCAACCCCTTCTCTCTCAGTTTGCAATCTCGTGTGACCCAACTTAGACACCAGAAGTAGATTGTTGATGCTCGCCCAAATCACAGCTAGAATGCACTGGCTTAAAATAGGTGATCCCACCTCTAAGAAATTTTTCTCGCTCTTCATGCTCATCACGTTGTGCCAAGAATCCAAAAAAACAAGGGAGGCCATACGGTGCTCTCAAAGCTACCAAACATTCTCCAAGCATTTGTTCACCATTATGAAAAAGTTTTCATTGCTAAGGAAGCCTCTCCTAAAAGAGATCATGCTCTCCACGATTGCCTCTGGGTGGTCCAGAGTAAGCTTTCATAAGATCAACATGCTTTTTGTGAGCAATTACTCTCCATGGAGGATCTGAAGGAGGCGGTTAGCTCAATTGTTGATGATAAAGCACCAGGTTGTGATGGTTTTCCTTGTGAATTTTACAAAGCCTTATGGCCTTGTGTGGGTGTTGGTTGTGATGGTTTTCCTTGTGAATTTTACAAAGCCTTATGGCCTTGTGTGGGTGTTGATCTCCATAAGCTCTACCTAGAAGCTTTTCATAATCAATCTTTAGGAAAACTTATCAATAAAGGAAATATCAAATTCATACCTAAGTCTAGTGATCCTGAAGACATCTATAATTGTTAGCCTATCACACTGCTTAATGTTTCCTACAAGACCATTGCCAAGGCCTTAGCTTTGAAAATTTGACACTTGCTACCTTACATTGTTTGACAAGAGCAAACTAGTTTCATCAAATCCAAGTTCATCTTGGATAGCATCATTGCGGTCTAGGAAGGCATGGAATGGGTCCGACAATCTAAGCAGTAGGCCCTTTTCTTAAAGTGATTTTTCCAAGGCCTATGACCGCATTGAATGGCCTTTTATTTTAGCTATGCTTGGTTTCATAAAATAGGCATCCACACTCCCCATGATTTATTTTCTAGAGCCGTGCAATGAATCTTCGTTCCTGGGAAGATCTAAAAGCAGAGTTTTAGCTCACACAACCAGATCAATAGACTTTTTTTTTTCCTAGCTACCTTGCCACTAGAGATGCTTCACAAAATTGGTGTTCATTAAATTAAGTTGTGGTGGAAGGATTGGCACTAGTACCCAAACACTGCTTTTTGCAATTATAAGCTGCGTTTGGGGTGCTATTGGCTTTCTTTGCACCTCCGTATGGTATCTGTGTTGAACCATCGGTGGAATTTGCAATCTTCTTTGGCTACTTGGCAATGTCAATTTTACATTTGGTCAACTGCTATTGAACTGAAGCTATACCATTTTTCTTGGTGTATTCTTTTCCAAGGCTTTCCTATTGGCTCTCGCCTTCGACATATGGGCATTTTGAACCCTTGTTGTGTATTTTGCGGTCAACTAGAGACTTTCATGCATCTCTTCTGGTTTTTCCACCGTGTTCAATAGTTGTGGAATTGGATTCATGACTTCTTCTACCCCTTTTGGCTAGAACACTTTTCCTGACACATGGTTCATTCGAGGGATTAGCTCTGTATCCTTTCCACATATACCCAAGTTTAACATGCTTTCAAGGTGGAGATTTTATTTTCCTTATAGAAGGATAGAAATGTTATTTTTTCTCATAGCTCTATTGATTGTGCTATTTCGCTTTTCATGAAAGCTTCTAATTGTTCAAATGTGATGCTCCAGATTCTAGTTCAGGAAAACAAGGTGGCTCTAGAGGTTGCACCTCTTCAAGAGTTTCTCGATCATTAGGGTAATGTACCATGCACCATGGCCAAGGTGCCACGAGATAGCTCTACTTCCCGCAACCATTCTCATCCTTGTTGTCGGCGACGTGATTAGAGTTTCTCTACTCGACGCTTGCGGTCTCCTAGATCCCAAGCTCATTTTCGCCACTCTGGTGTCAGAGTGTTTCTTCACTACGATGTTCTACCTCACCTCCTCTTGGAGGTGATGCCTCTAGGTGACCCTTAGGGGTTGGGGTTGGTGATTGGTGGTGGTAGCGGTTGGCCTTTGTCTAGTGGTGTGAAGTCTTCCAAATGGCTCCCTCGGCTTGCTCTGGCTATTTCTGTAGCTAAAAATGATGATCAAAATAAAGATGTAATGTCGTAAAATTGCACCCCATGCAATTTCACTTACTTTCTTCCATCCACTTTAGTTTCCACTCCCTTAGAACTTGTGTAGGCTCATTTTAGCCCTTGCATCAACATTCCTCCCCTCTCAAGATGCTCAGCACCCCATTTTTAGTAGCTACCCTCATGCGTTAGCTTTGCGTCAAACTTTGTGCTTCTCCTATTCTTGTCATTTTGTAGTGTGATGTGTCTAGACACTAGTGCACCACACAAACGCTTGTGCATCGCGCTAGCATCCTGCGACATTTTAACGTTCAAGCGACTGTTTCCGAGCATGTTTTTCACTTGTCATCTGCTTTTGTTGGTGGTAACAGCTCAAAATGCCTTGTAATCGTCCAGGAAGCTTCTTTTTGCTTCTCTTCTCTCCTTAAATGCTATCTTTTCAATCCATTTGGTCTTCTAGCTTCTCTCTAGCTTTGGCTCCTTCCTTTTCCTCCTCTCTTTCTCTTGCTATCTGGCTTGCACAGCTCCATACAGCTTGTTACAACATCTCAAGCTCTTACAACATGCTTTGCAACACTCTTGGCTCTTGCAACTCTATTGCTCTCTCCATTTGGCTTCCTTAAGCCTTGCAGCTCTATCTCCCTCACCTTGTGCTTGCGAGCATCCTGGGATTTCACACATCCCTTGTCTATTGCATCTATATTTTGTGATACAGGTTCTCCTCCTCGAGCAAGGATTGCTTTTATCACCTACATTTGTGATACGGCTTCTCCTCCTCGAGCAGGTTTTGCTTTTATCACTCATTGCATACTTTATTTTTCTCTATCTATTTGGTTGTCTGTGAAGGTGGGAACACCAAAATGGGGGTTTGACTGAGGCAAACGTCTATACAGCCCCAACACTTTCTCTAAATTTACGCATGTAGGTATTGAAGATATTCATGTGCTGGAGGCTTCATTACTTGGGTGGTTGTAAACACTTTATTTCTTCTCCTTATTGTTATCATTTACAATTCTTTATTTCAGTTTTGTTATACTTTGCTACTTTCCCACACTCTAAAGATTTTAGCAATCAGAGTAGAAGTAGTTGCTTTTGTGTTCTCTGTGATAAACTCGCTTTTTGGTCCATATAACACACCAGTGTGCCTCAGTAGAAGTAGTTGCTTTTGTGTTCTTTGTGATAAACTCGCTTTTTGGTCCATATAACACACCAGTGTGCCTTTGGGACACTAGCACGCCACTCTTTCATCCGTATTCTGCGTTGCCATCCTTTGGCCAAGAGCTCGTCAGTTTGTCCAGAAAACCTTTGTGACCTTCTCTTTTCGATTCTAGAACTCTTGCGTTGTTCATTGAGGCGATTTAGGGTAGTTCACCCCTTGGGAATCTCTTGAGAATAAAGAGACTCATGAGTAGCGAATCCCCCTTCTCTACATTTTGGTGAACCTGACGTGAAACACAATTTTTTTCAAAAAACTAGGCATTTATTTACCCCAACTTGGTGGGGTCATAACTTTTGACTCAGTGCTTGGAATTCAGAACCGTTTATACCGTTGGAAAGGTCTCCAAGAGGACTAATTCAATCCCTAAAAAAGTGTACTTCGGCAACCTATTTTTAGGGACCGATGCAAGTTTCAACCCTAAATTCCACTATGAAGACCTCCGAAAATGCAAATTACTAGAACCTAGAAAATACTGAAAAAAATCTAAAAATCTGGATTTTAGATTTTTCTCGGTCCTATCACCAAAATTATTTTAATATCTTTTTTTATGAGTTCATTATCTAATTATATTAAAAGTGTTAATGATGTTCCATTTCATGCTTGTGATAGTGACTTGGCTTTGCCCATGTCACTCTGTATCTTTGATCCTTCTCATGAGATTCCTCTTGCTTTGAAGGATATCTTGTTGCAAGAAGATGAAATCATTGATACCTTTCTCAATGTTACTCTACCTTCTATTCATTCCAATGCACTCTCTTTTGGAGATGATGCATTCGTGAATGATGAATCTCCCTTTCATTCCAATGCACTCTCTTCTAGAGATGTTGCATTGGTGAATGATGAATCCCATCTTTGTTCTAATGCACTCTCTTCCAGAGATGATGTATTAGCAAATGATGAATCTCCTCCCACATTTGATTCTCCTTAGATCAATGTTGAGAATGTTTCTTCGAATAATTATTCTACTAGTTGTGATGATTCTGTAAATGTAATCTATGTCTCTGTTGCCCCTCAAAGGCCTAAGAGACGGTCATTTACCTAACTCTAGCTAGTCCTTCTCCTAAAAGGATTTGTTCTATTGAGGGTGTCCCATTTGATAGCGATTCCCTTGATCTTTCTAAGGCTCCCTCTTGTAGAGCGGTAGCCAATACTTATAAGAACAAAATGAATAAACAACCAAGTCTTCCTTCAGCTCCTAAACCTACAACTAAAGCACTTGGTGATTACGATCTTGTCGAGCAACTCCATGTTACTTCGACTAAGATCTCACTATGAGACTTGCTTCAGTCTACTCTAGTTTATCAAGGTATGCTCTAGGAAGCATTGTAGAAGATCATCTTTCCTGCCTTTGCTAGGATGACAGATGTTAATGTGTTGATGGCTCATATTTGTGTGGATTCACAGAATATCACGTTTTATTTGTACGAACTCCCGCCTCCGGAAGTGTAGAAGCAAGCGGATCCTTTAATGATTATAGTTAATATTAATAGCATTGGCATTAGACGTACTCTCGTGGATCCCAGTTCGACGCTCAACGTATGTAGCATTGATCTATTGCCTAAGATAAATATTGATTCATCTTCTCTTAATGCTTCTTTTGTTGACATTCGTGGGTTTGATAATGTCAATCGACAAGCCCTAGGCACGATAGTCTTGCCTTTGAGGTTGGGATCCATTACTGTACCCACCCTTGTATATGTTATGTCAGAAAAGTTACTATATAATCTTCTTCTTGGTAGACTGTGGATTCATGCTATGGGTGCAGTCCCATCTACCTTGCATAAATCTATTAAGTTCATTTGCAATAATCAAGTAGTCATAGTCAAGGCTAACTCTAAGGCTATGTACTTATGTGAAATGGCAACTTCTAGTCAGTTTTCAGTTGTGCCTACTCTTATCCCTTCAATATCTTCCAATGAGTCGATGTTTACTCCAGCAGTACCTACTACAAAGGATACTCTTGAGATAGATGTCCCTGAAGAAGATCCTTCTGAAGCAAGAAATCTTAAGTTTGCTCCTTCTACCTCTTCTCCAAAGAATGCATGTCTTGGCGATGATTGAATTTCTCTAGACTTTACGGAATCCTTCATTGGAGTACATAAAATCGACCCGATCCACTTAGTCCTTCCGATAACATCATCCACACCTGCTATCAAAGATGGTTATTCTTTTGCGTTGCAGGATAGTGTGAGCAACAGTTGTAATGTCCTTGATGTCGATCTTCCTCCTTCTAACGAAGATGATCACACTTCTATTAAAGAGGTTAATGCTAGTAGTCCTGTCGGGAAAGGTGATGTCGATCCCGTAGAGGAGTATGATCCTCGTTGTCGGAATAATACTCTCCATGTAGATCCTCCATTGTTTTCTATCTGCGTGCCTTCTTCTTGTGAGCAGTCAAACTTTTCTCCACAAGAGAAAGGGTTGCTTCCTGCTCCTCACTCTTTGTCTGAGCAAGAAAATATTTTGTTGAGGCTCCTAAAAGCCCACTTGATTACTCTTCCTCCTTGTAAGAGATCTCACAAACATGATAAAGTAAAGCATTCTTTCCGTACATTCCATCGAGTGCCTAGCCATTCCACTAGTAAATGTAAGGCCTTGAAGGATAAAATACAACTTCTTGATTCAAGTGCCATCACTCATTTATTTGCCGATGCACCTGCCTCTCCTTCAAATGACAAGTGATACCGAGGTCTACCTCGACTACCATGAATGTTCAATGTATCTTGCATGGTTCTCCTCCCCTGTATGTTGGGGGTAGCAATAACTTGCTTTGGAGATGTGCATCCTTTTAAGGACCCCCTCACTTCTCTATGTCTTTCAATTGGAGCATCCCTTGAGTGGACCCCCCTTTTTTTTTAAGGGTTCCCGAGGGACCCCCCTTCGAAATCTTTTCTCTTGAATGAATTCATTAGCGTCTAGCTTGGGGGCAGCTTGACTAGACCTCACTTTTCAAATAGCACATCCCTTGAGTGGACCCCTCTTCTTTTGAAGGGTTCCCGAGGGACCCCTTTGAAAGCCCTCTAATTTGTTGACGGTCTGCGTGATTGTCCACTTGTTTTCTTGCATGGCTGCTTTGTGTTTTTTGACATGTTTTATCTATGGATTAACATGTCACTTTGCAAGTGCGCCTGTAAAGCCGCTTTCCGGTTTGACTCTACGGAGACCCCTTCTTCGAGTTTCCCTCATGAGAGAGAACTTGGGGGACGCCTCCTTGTAGGTCTACGGGCCTATAAGGCGCTTCTTTGGGTTTCCCTCATGAGAGAGAACTTGGGGGACACCTCCTTGCAGGTTTGCGGGCATGTAAGGCGCTTACTTCTTTGGGTTTCCCTCATGAGAGAAAACTTGGGGGATGCCTCCTTGCAGGTCCGCGGACCTGTAAAGCGCTTACTTTACTAGGCTTCCTTCATGAGAGAGAACTTGGCGGTTGCCTTCTCATAGGTTTGCAGTCCTGTGAGACGCTTTCATCTTCCAGGATTTGTCCATCGGTGGTTTGCAGGCCTTTGGTGTACTTTGATCAACTTCATAGTTTTGCGGAGCTACGAAGTCCTTTTGTACGAACCTCCTCAAGAGAGAGTACCTGTGGAGCCATCTCTCTTGGAATTTTCTTTCCTTTCTATCTCTTAAATTCTTTTCTCTCTTCTCTTCTCAATTGTATATACAGATCGAAGATCTGCATCTTCTTCATCTTGAGTATATGCTCTTTCTCTCTTGGATATTGATTGCCTCCCTAACTTTTGGGTGCATTCTTCTCTTCATTTAAGAATTCTTCTATGTGTGTTATTTCTTAATTTGGGGACGACACATAGTATTGATACAACCTTTTACATCGAGGTCTCTTTCACTTTGCTGACTCAAATCCTTTAGTTTGTTGTGTGCTTGTGTGTATGTGTTTTAATGTTCTAACCTTGTATGTAGTGGCTTTTTATGTTCTAATATTGTTGTCTTGTGCAAGTTTTTCTTGTCTAATGTGTTTGTTTTGTAGGTCTTAAGCCTGGGGGCATGCTTCTTTGGTTCAAAAATTTATCTGCTTCCTCTACAGTATCATTTTGGCATTAATGATGTTATTTTTGTTTAGTGGATTTCCTTTAGTGTGCATATTAGTGTAGATTCATATGCCCGCTAAAGTGGGGGAAAAATGCAATGTTGTAAAATTGCACTCCATGCAATTTGACATACATTCTTACATCCACTTTAGTGTCCACTCCCTTAGAACTTGTGTAGGCTCATTTTAGCCCCTGCATCAACATTTTTGCCCTCTCAGGATGCTCAACACCCCATTTTTAGCAGCTACCCTCATGCGTTAGCTTTGCGTCAAACTTTGTGCTTCTCCCATTCTTGTCATTTTGTAGTGTGATGTGTCTGGACACTAGCATGCCACACAAACGACCGTGCGTCCTACTAGAATCTTGCGACATTTTAACGTTCAAATGACACTTTCCGAGCATGTTTGCCACTTGTCATCTGCTTTTGTCAATGGTAACAACTCGAGATGCCTTGTAACCGTCTGAGAAGCTTCTTTTTGCTTCTCTCCTTAAAAGCTATATTTTCAATCCATTTGGTCTTCTAGCTTCTCTCTAGCTTTGGCTCCTGCCTTTTCCTCCTCTTTTGGTCTTGCTATTTTGCTTGCATAGCTTGATACAACTTGTTACAACAACATTCTCAAACTCTTACAACACGCTTTGCAACACTCTTGGCTCTTGCAGCTCTATTGCTCTCTCTATTTGGCTTCCTTAAGCTTGCAACTCTATCTCCCTCATCTTGTGCTTGCGAGCATCTTGGGATTTCACACATCCCCTATCTATTGCATCTATATTTTGTGATACGGGTTCTCCTCCTCGAGCGGGGATTGCTTTTATCATCTACATTTGTGATACGGGTTCTCCTCCTTGAGCAGGGATTGCTTTTATCACCTACATTTGTGATAAGGTTCTCCAAGTCCTCGAGCGAGCTTTGCTTTTATCACTTATCGCATACTTTATTTCTTTCTATCTATTTGGCTATCCGTAGAGGTGGGAACACCAAAATGGGGGTTTGACTGAAGCGAGCCCCTATACAGCTCCAATACTTTCTCCAGATCTTACGCATGCAGGTATTGAAGATATTCACATGTTGGAGGCTTCATTACTTGCGTGGTTGTGAACACTTTCTTTCTTCTCCTTATCTTTATCATTTACACTTCTTTATTTCAGTTTTGTTATACTTTGCTACTTTCCCACACTCTAAGGTTTTTAGCAATTAGAGTAGAAATAGTCACTTTTGTATTCTCTGTGATAAACTCGCTTTCTGGTCTGTACGAGACGCCAACGTGCCTCTGGGACACCAGCACACCGCGCTATCGTCCGTATTCCGCATTGTCATCCTTTGGCTGAGAGCTCATCAGTTTGTCCAAAAAACCTTTGTGACCTGCTCTTTCTGATTCTAGAACTCTTGCGTTGTTCCTTGAGGTAGTTTAGGACAATTTGCCCCTTGGGAATCTCTTGAGAATAAAGAGACCCATGAGTAGCGAATACCCCTTCTCTACAAAAGATATAGATATTGAAGATGGTTGGTCTGTGCCTGACATCACCCCAAACCCCACTGATCTATGGGGCAAACCAAATGACCGAGACCCTCCTCCGCCCCCTGCTAGCACTGCTCTCACCGCTTAGTGGCTTTGTTTTATGAGTTCTTTAGTTCTTGCTTTCTAAGCTTTGCTTGTGTGACTTTGGGGAGTGACCTTGTGTCCTACCCTTTTTTTGTGAATATGTGTATTATATTTTGATCTTCAATTAATAGACACGCGTATTCATCAAAAAATTATTGAAGGTATCAAAATGTATTATATCCTATAAGTGAATCAAACAACCAAGCCGAGCAAATACTTTATGTTTTAAATTTCATATATTTAGAGTACCTTCTTCATATTTGATGATGACAATGAGTAGGGATAATTAGATTCCGCTGAGGGCATCACATGTATGATTTTAAGTGCCCCTTATTATAATTTTCAACATTTCAGAAAAATTTGAACTTCTCATTGCGAGGGTTATGGATGTAATAATCTTTGCTAATTAGGGTTTTCAAAAAATTTTGAAAGAAATTTTGGCTCTAAATTTTTTGGCTTTCAAATGTTTGGCAGATGAAAATAAAGAAAAATAAGATGGGCATCAAAATGGAGAATGATGGACCTCTTAGGGACCTATCTTCCTCCATTTCATTAGGAAATGAGATCCACACAAAGAATTGTGTTAAAACCCTTAGGTGAGTCAACTCAATGAGTGAATCTTCAAATTTCCTTTTTGTGTCAAGATGGGGGTCTTGGTCAAACAACACTTTGGGGAGAAAAACTAAAAATAGTAAATCAACACCAAAATTCAATCTAACACTTAGAATAGCAAGATTAAACTTAGTATTGAAAGGACCAAAAAACATAATGTAAATCAGAGAAGGGCAGAAGCACGTGTACTAGTCACCAAAAGTCAGTTTCTGAAGTTGATATGGGACTCATTTGCCCAGGGGTGAATGGGTCTTGATTTAGGATTTTCCCGCAACCTTCGGGAGCCTCTGCTACAAATCTGAGTCTTCCAATTTTCCCAGGTTTTAGGATTAAAAAGCTGGAAATAATTTTTGTGAGCTTCTGTGAGATTACAACTTTTGCAACTTTGATAATTTCTTCAATTTTGCTCTTCAAAAGATCTTCCAGCTTTCTTCCACTTAGATCTACAAACACAATATTAAAGGGAAAAATGTTTTTTTTTTGGTGAATGGGGGTTTTCCTTGGTCAAAACCCCATTTTGGTAATCAAACCTTGAAATGAAATGAAACATGAAAAAGGGAATGAAGAATGAACAAAGAAATGTTACCACTCAACAAACCCTTGAATAAAAATTGGAATGTAGATCTACAAGTTGCATGAAATGGCTTTAATGGATGTGGATCTTGAACCTTGAATCTTGACTTGAAATAGTGCTTTGAATGCTTGAATGGATCATGAAACCTACATCACCATATTAGGTCCAAAAACATGCATGATGTAAGAAGACTTTGACATGACAAATGGGTCTTGAATGCTAAAATAGATCTTGAATAAATCTGCCTTTGAATGCCTTTGATCACTCTTGAAATGCTCTTGAAATCTCATAAACTTGCTCATAAAATTGCTAGGTCGCTTCTCAAAATCTTCTAGGTGAAACATAGTAAAATAACCTTATATAGATATGTATCCTCAATTTCCCGAGATTCGAATATCACAAGCCAAAATCTTAATATAGAGTTGAATATGTTAAAATACTGCTAAAAACATAATTTAAATTTAGGTCCTAGGTCTAAGGGAGGACCCATTCACCCATGGGCGAGTCCTAGTTCCCTAAACCTATGACACACATTGCTCAATGAGAAGTGTTATGTTAAGGTATTAATGAATGTTGGGTTTCCTCTTTGGAAAATACAATTAATATGCTTGGAAAATGAATTAAAGGGGCCAATTAAGGCAAAATTAAGCTCAATTAATTAAAGGATCCCTAAATAAGTATGAAAGTGTAAATAAATACATATTACAACACTAAAATATGGCACAATTAAGTCCAAATTAACTAGGAGGGTCCAAACAAGTGTGAAAATGTAAAAGGGATACATTTTTCTACACTACAACAAATACTAAATTTTAGGATGAATTTTGAATGACATAAGGTGAACCTAAATTTAAATTGCTTGAAATGTGTAACAAGTCGGTCCTAAATCAAATTTATTGCCGCCAAAGGAACATGATGTTGTGTGCTTCCACAAAAACCTTAATCTAGACCTATTTTATCATCCCATACTATCTCTAGGTGCCACACACTACTTGTCGTTGTCACACAGTTCCAAAACCATCACTAGTTAACTAATAAGCAGAGTGACCCTTCTGTCACTTCAAACTTTTTGCATGTTGAACATAACTTCCGGAAACTCTAGTATATTATATAACATGTGTAGGCATACTTTCTTTTCAAATCGTAGAGAAAAACTCGTATCTAGAAGGGAATATAACTCATAATTGTATTGCCAGAGAATTCTCTCTACCCTGAGTAGCTGATCTCTAACATTCCAAATAACACTTCCAAATTACCTCTATCAACATCAATAAATGCACGCATGATATTGCAAGCATACTGTAAGAAGTAGGATTCGTTGTTCTCAAAATGTAACTAATAATGATAATTCAAGTACTATTACATTCACTATTCAATTGGTATTACATCTCCTTAGACATCAATGAACTCCTTTGACATCAATGACAACTTAAGTTCAACAATAAATACTAACCTTATGGTTTAAATAAAAGTGCCTTCCTCTACCAACTAAAACCCCTATGATGTTAGAATCAATGTGATTATATATTGAATCATCTCCTATCCCAATTAATAATAATGTATGTTCGAAAATTGAGTTCTAGGAAAGAAAAGTGTTTTCTTTGAGAACCCAAATTTTTACTGCATTCAAATGAATCAAATGTTACTTAACAATTTGATTTATTCTCTCTTATAAAACTTTTACAATCTGGATAATGAAACTAACTTAAACAATTTCAATATTATTTTCCAATTACAACAAACTGATAAAAATATTTGTCACGCGTTGACTACAACACAATGCATTGTGGTCTCGTACGGACAATAATAGAAAAATCTAAAACAAAATAAATATCACTTCAGTTCAATTTAAAGCAAAAGAAAATCTAATAAAAATGCACACAAGGAGAGAAGAGAAATATTTGGGGCGGATGTCTTATTGGGTTTGCATCAATAAAACCCCAGTTTTGGTATTTCTACCTCCACGGACAGACAAATAGGATTATGATAAAATATAGAAATCATAAAATATTTATAAACGCATGTGTAATGCTAGATAAGAAAAATAACTCAACATTAATACAATGATATCAATAATATTTCTAAATACTAGCTCTAGTAAATTACCCACATTCAAAGAAGCAAGCAATCTATGATAGGTCTACCTAGAAGTTGTCACAGACCTCCAAGAGGATTCAAAAGCTACAAGATTGCACTTTATAGTCTCACCATGAAGAAAATGACATGCAAAAGCAAAGAGAATGTTATATTAGGATGAATGCTTCAACAACTTCAAGAGTTGCAAAGGTAAAACCCAAAAATATGCATTCATGGTTGATTTTGTGAATTAGAGTCTTTTTTCCTTCTTCCTACCAAGGAAAAGACTTTCTTTTTCAAAAAATAGCATGTTCTAGAAGCATCTGCAGGTCATGACTCGAAACAAGAGCATTTAATTTCCAAATTACTCAAAACATAATGTTCCAACCATGCTTCCCATCACAGATTTTCATGGGAAGCTAGCGTATCACACATACATTCGTGCATAGTGTCGTCATCCTAGAAAAACAAACCCAAAAATTTGTAGATAGGATAATTTTGCTACTATAAACATATTTTAATATCATCATGTTAACAATAAGATATTTCATTCATCAAGCTAAAGGGGAGTGTCATGTAATGTGAAATTACAAAGGGGTATTCAATATTCAATACTAAATTTTTCCCCCACTTTGGTAGGCATATGCACCATGTTGCATATGTGTGCTAAAGTAAAAAATAACATAACTTTGAAAATTACCCAACTATATTATAGATGATGCAGAGTCTTCATTCCATATGGATATGCCCCCAAGGAGAATATATTCAAAACAACTAAGATATCCTACATAGAACAACTATGTTATGCTGAAAGGTTTTTACAATAAACATGTTAGCTGCAAACAAACATGTTAAACAAAAATAGCACAAAGCAAAAAAATATGCAAGTAAATAAAAAAAATTACAAGCATGGCTAGCAAGTTATGTTATGCTAGAGACCATACAACGATTTTGATTAGACCATGATTGTTGAGAGTTACATTGCAGCACAACCATGAAAAAATATTAAACATAAGAGAACAAAAATTATAATGGGTTGTCCCTTGCTAGATGGTTCATGCGTTATCATCATAGTTGTCAAGAGATTGGTACTGGTATTGGTACTAGTATGAGAGACTGGTACTGGTACTGGTACTGGTACGTCTATTTTTGAAAATAAGAGATGGGGGTACTTGGAGACACCAATTTTTCTTTTTCTTATTTATTTTATAATTTAAAGTTTAAACACACAAATGTCAAAGAGTTCATACCGCATATTTGATATTACACATTGAAATTTAGAAATGTCTATTCATTTTTTTCTTTTCATATGGAAACTTGCCAAAATGTAGGGTTATTATATTTTTTTAAATAAAAAATTGAGATGTCTTCGACAAGTTTTCAGTACGAGGAAACGGGTATGGGTATCTATTGTGACCTTTTTCACACATCGCCCCATTGCAAATGGGGATCCCCCTAATTTTTGCTTTGTTCCGAACTTTTGGCTTGATTTTAGTTTGTTTTGTCGTTGTCTCTCTTTTCTACTGTCTGTCTTTTCAGGATTATGCCCATCATTGAGCTTGAATTGAAGTTTTGGCCAAGTCTAAGAATTAGGGTTTTGAACTCTCCAGCCGATTTAAAATCAAATGAGGTAATCAAGTTGAAATCTAACCTTGGCATTGCTGTCGGTATAGTTCCAGCAGGTTCCCAACTCAATTTCAGTGAAATCTGGCAACTTACTATTTTTAGTAAGTGTGTAATTTCGGGCATTCCATCAGCACTTTGAAGTTTTAACAGTCATGCCGCATTCAGAACACATCAAGCTGCTCGTGTGCAAAATTTGAGTTGAAATGGGCAACTTACTATTTTTAGCAGTCCAGCTTCTAGAGCAAATTTCAGGGGTTAGATGCAGAGTTTTTCAACGCATGTCTGGAGATTCCTTCTGGGTTTTCAGAGACCTTCGCGACAGTATAACATGCAAAATGAGATGACAACTTTCAGAGTTCAGCCTTTCGAGGCTATTTTTAGGGTTTGCATGTCAGGGTTTTCTTTGCATGTCGGCATATTCTTTATGGGTTTTTCGAGAGCTTCACAGTGATATGACATGCAAGCGGTGATGGTCACTCATTTAGGAACTTACTATTTTTAGCAGATGCATCCCGGCGGCCGCCTCCCAGCACTTTAGAATCACGAACTGATCGCAATGCAACAGAAACGAGAACAAACGAAGATCATTTGGTATACATGCAAGTCAGATTAGGGTTTCCAGCTTTGGGACCCAAAAAGAGGCGTAAAAAGTTAGAATTTTCAAAAACCGGTGCATACCACCGCGATTAGCATCTTTCAAGCTATCCGCTGGTAAAATTTGAAGGCAAACGAAGCACTTACTATTTATAGTAAGCCACTTTAGAAACTGGCTAAAAATAGTAAATCAGCCGCATGCGCCAGTGTCAATAGGCAGGTCACGTGGTGAGGAGCGCGTCATTCGAATTTCAAGTCAAACGGAGTTGTGGAAGTCTCAAAAACAAGCAGTTACTATAAATAGCAAGCCACTTCCAGAAACATGCTATAAATAGCAGGTCATCACGAAATCTCAGTGTAAGCAGGTCAAGCAGGTGATGAAGACCCCATGGCGCGAATTTCAAGTCAAATGGAGTTGCAGAGGATGGAAAATCAGACACTTGCTATTTTGAGCAGGTTGGCATAGAGGAATTAGGGTTTCCTAAATTCAAGGGCGAAACACGAAAGTCAGGCAGATGCGACATCCAGCCACGATCACCACATTTCTGGCATTCAATAGATGAAATTTGAAGACATTCTGAATAATTGCTATTTTTAGCAAGTTGCTAAAAATAGCAGGTGCACGCTGGCATCAGGCCTCGACAGCTCAATCACATCTCTAGGTTCAGAACAAAGCAAAATCGAGCCTTTTTGGAGCTTGAAATTAGCTTGTAGTGCAAAGTTGACAAACTTTCTAAAAATAGAAAATTAGGGTTAGCATGAACGAGTTGCCCTAAATCAGGCAAAGAGCATAAAATTCACTGAAATTGATAAATTTTCAAGTCCAACCAGTGAAGAATGCCTTTAAAAGCTGAAGGTTGGTGGAAATTCTCTAAGCACTTGAAAATGGAAGCTCACAGGATGATATGCGCCCTCAAGCTGGCAAGAGCCTTGAAAATTTTTCTAAGTCTGGAAAAATGGAAGCTCACAGGTCAAAATGCGCCCTTAGCTTGCAAAAGGATGAAAATTTTACTTAGGCATTAAAACTTGATGCTCACCCATGAAAATGCGCCCAAGGAGAGGAAGAGGTGATTGAAGTTTGTCTAAAGCAAGGAAACTAGAAGTAGACATGTGAAAATATGCCTTGATCTTAAGGAGCTGGTGGTAAAATATTCTAAGTACTTTAAGCTTGAAGCCCACACCTCCAAATGCGCCCTTACTTCAAGGATAAGCTAAAAATATTCTAAGTGCTGCAAATTGAAACCTCACACCTCCAAATGCGCCCCTCATGGAAATATCAACTGGAGAAATCTTCTAAGGCATGGAAATTAAAAGCTCAAGCTATGATTTGCGCCCAACTTTGGAGGAGACTTCAAAATGTTCTAAGTGTCGAAAATTGGAAGTAGGGGGTCCAAAATGCGCCTAGCCTTGAAGAGAAGACCTTGAAAGTTTCTAAATGTTTTAAATTTGAAGCATGACCTCTGAATGCGCCTGGACTTGCCTGTAGAGCTTTGAAAAATGCTAAGTGTTGGAAACTAGAAGTAGCCCCTTCCATATGCGCCTAGACTTGAAGAGGATAAGTTAGAATTTCTCTAAGTATGGAAAATGAAAGTAGCATGGCTCATTTGCGCCTTGAAGGAGGAGATTGAGAAAGTTTTCTAAGTTATCAAAACTGAAAGCTCATCACATCATATGCGCCCTTGATGTGAGATTGAAGGAAAATCTGAGTATAATGGAAATTAAAAATGAAGGCCCAAGGGTAGAATTGCGCCTAAGACAAAAAGAGAGAACTTGAGAAATGCTGAGTGTTGCAGATTTAAACTTCACCCCTCCATATGCGCCTTAAGGATAAAGGAGGATTGAAAATTTCACTAAGGCATTTAAAAGTTGGAGCTCAACCTATTAAATGCGCCTAAAGGAAAGAGGGTGACTTAAAATCTTTCTAAGGCATGTAGAATGGAGGTAGAGGGTGTGAAATGCGCCTTGGCCTAGGGAGAGGTGCTGGAATTATTCTAAGTGTCACCAGCTGGAAGGAGTGGTAGAATGCGCCTTAACCACTTGATGACTTTCTAAGTCTTGATAATTGAAAGTGTGAGGTACTAAATGCGCCTTAGCCTGGAGGAGGTTAGAAAATTGTTTGAAGTGTTCAAAATAGAAGTACAAGGGGTAAAATGCGCCCTTGAAAAGGATGGATAGAAAAGTTCCTAAGTATGAAAAAATGGAAGTATGACCCTGAAAATGCGCCCAAAAAGGAAGCCAGAAATATTTTCTAAGTGTTTGCAAGTGGTAGGACAAAGGCTTAAATGCGCCCAAGCTAGTGATGAAATGATAGAATATTTTTCTAAGTATAAATATTTAAATTCCACCTCTAGAAGAAAATACGCCTAAGTCTAATGGTGGAGATGAAATTTTCAGAGGCATGAATAAAATTGGCAGTGGATGGGTCAGAAAGTGTTAGCTTCGTCAGGTTGATAAAAAAATTTCAAGTCAGAGCAAGGAAATGCACCTGGAGTTGAAGAAATGGATTAAATTTTGTTGAAAATTAATTTTCTAAGGTTCAAAAATTCAAGAAAATTAAATGAACCCGTTCGTTGTGTACCCATGAATTCGACAAGTTCTGAAGAAAATTTTCTTCTGGGTATCAGACATCTGCGATGAGAATTGGATTTCCAAGTCTTCTGCACTTTGCCGGGGCCTTCAAGATGAGAAATTTTTGATCGGCACTTGAACAATGAATTTTCCTAAGGGAAATTTTAAATATTTTTTTAAGGCAGGGGATAAAGTGTGTTAAAAATGCCTCGGCAGATGAATTTGAAAATGATCGTCTAGATGATTTTTGATCGAGTTCCTGATGATTTTCTTTCTCAAGCTTGAGTTGGATGAAATATCAGAGTGAAGTATGCCCAGGCAGAATGCAAGATGGGTTGGAAATTTGGCTAGTGAAGACGATGAACCCTTGGAGATCAAAACATGAAAATCCTAGTAAGTAAAGTGAATTTATATTATGAAGTATTCTAATACTCTTCTCCTTGCTTGTTTTGCAGGAGAAACGTCGAGACCAAGCGTGGATGACCTAAAGTGATGAAGAAAGTAATCCAAGACAACATTACAACCTCGAAGGAAGAAAGTATGTGCCCAGCTCAAGTGACAAAGAAGAAATATTTTCAAAGCCCAGGATGGAAGAAAAGTGGAAACCCAAGCAATTAAAAGTTGAAGAACAACGTCAAGAAGAAGATCAAAAACAGTGTGAACGCGTTTCCAGACGGGAATCTTTTGGATGGTGGACATTAATGGCTCATTTATTACCCCACTCTCTTTTGTGGCAGTTTTTAGGGTGAATCTTGTTAGGGCTGAGGTGGCACAATCTGGGCCATCCAGCCGATTGTAATCTGAGCCGTCCACTGGACTTGGCCAGCTATATAAAGGGGGAGTCCCCCTCATTTGTATTTTCATGAGACATTAGAGTAGAATTAGAGTAGAAGTTAGAATAGAGAGACAAATTAGAAGTAGCTTAGTATAGATTGATAGAGTAGTTGAAGAAGAAGGAAAGTTTTTCCTTAAAACTTTGTAAGAAATTATTGTGAACACTCTCCCAATAAAAATAATTTTCATTGATGATGAATTTCGTCTTTTGTTGTGAGTAGCTAGCAAGGTTTTTTGATCCTTGATTGATAGTGACTTAAAGTAGAATAAGTTTCATTTCATGCAAGCGTAGATAGTAATTGTGGAATGTGGTTATTTCATTTAAACCGTCTATCCATACCACTAGTGGGTGCTGATGGTGAATGTCGCCTTGTGTGGTCAATTGGAACATCACGGACTTAACTTCGTTCGTGATTCACACGTTGGTATGCGTCGTTGTGACGGTGTCTTCGTGTTGAATTATGATCTGAACACCTTGAGCTACTCCTCTGAAGATTGCACCGACTCCGTGGAAGCTGTCCGAGGCGAGGCAAAGCGAAGTTTGGTTGAAGTTTGCTGAAGTTGAGCTCCATATCCCACACTTAGAATAGATTTAGACTCTCTAAACCCTGCAACCACTTTAAATTCAGTACTTTCTAGTTAGAATAGGAAACCCGTGCTTCATTGATAAATCTGTCGAATTGTGGAAACCCCTTCCTCTGCTGTTGAACAATTCTGTAAGTCCCCTTGAAATACCAGCAAATCACATTGAGCCAACTGAGCCTATTTGCATTAAAAGAACCTTGGAGTTGAACGCACGAACTCTCTTGCAATCTTAGCGTGCTAGATACTTTGATCAAGAGAGAATTGGGTAGCCGTTGGTGACTTTATTCTGCGTTGGTGCGGTCACGAAAAACACATCAACAGTATCCAAAACGCATCCTAGAGGTGGGAGACGTGTCTCCATGTAACTATGGTTATCATATTTCTGCAATGATTAAAAAATATTTTTATTTTCAATGTGAATGTGATTGTGCATTGTGATAGCCCCCCCCCTTATAATAATTTACATGACTCAAGGAGTGCAAGTTATTTTAAGAAGAGAAAAGCAAAAAAGATATAAAGAAAGATGTAGCATGTAACACATAAAATGTGCTCATGAAATGATATCACACACTAAAAGGGATGCCACATTTAAACTACAACATCAACTACATAGAAAAAGACACTAAGGGATCGAAATACCTAGGGTCAGTATGATTGTATAATATATATATGATATATGAATTGACACCATTCCCTATATACAGTGGAACAACGACTAGAAAGGAAGAAGATTCACATGAAAAAAAATAAAAATTTCAGGTGAACATGGCAAAGACATAAATATCTCAACATTTTGCATCGTCCCCAAAAGTAAAATAAAGTCAATATACAACATATAGAAGAATAATGATACATATAAAAGAATTCACAAGGGATTATATTCCGCATTTCCAAGGAAGAATCACAACCATATAAATGCAAGAATGGGGAAATACAACAATCAATCAAAATGCTATCTCTTAATGATAAGGAAGGTACTGCTCTAGGGGATTTCCTTGAGCAAATCATCAACCTCCCAATCTTGGTCATATAGAGAGGGAGGTTGAACTTAAAAAGGAAATACTGCTAAAGTAATGCTGAGCATGTCATCTGCAACAAGAGCTAAGGATGTAGCTATAAGAACAACATCGTCCTAGACATCTTGTGAAGTGAATGCTAGAATATTCTCTAACAATTCGAACACATCCTTCAAGAGGAATGTGTTAAATGCATTGTAGGAGCATATACAATAGGAATATCTCTGCTAACCTCCTAAGGAAGAGAAATTGTGAGGATAGATGAAGTTGGAACTTCTTTTGTGAGAATAATTGATAAAGAAAGGTATTAGCGATGTTGAGAAGTTCTTATGAAATGGTGGGATGGGACCTTTCTCAAACTTGTGAATAGGAAATTTCTCACAAATGTTAAACATCAACCATGACAAGTTTAAGGATATCAAGAAATATTTAATGTTGGGTGCATTATGGAGCAGGATGTCCAATAGCTGCAACACTAGATATAGTCTTAATGTTAGGCATATCTAGAGGCTCAGCAAAACGTGCAATGTTAGGAAGTGTTGGAATCAAAGGTGGGTACATTGAAGGAGTGATAAACACTTGCACCCTTTTAGGATGAGGTTCATCAAGGTCACTTAGATGCACCAGAGGTGGAGCAAAAGATACCTTAACTGACCTTAACTGACTATTGCGAAGAAGAAGAAGAGGACTTGGCCATAACCTAGTCAGGAGATGGTCGCATGGGAAGAGGATCATCATCTTCGATCATCTTCAAAGTAGTCTATTCATGAGGTAATGCACCCCTACAATGCTTACACTCATATGCAAGATGGTTTTGGCAATTATGTGGACCCATAACACATTTTAAATGACTCAAAAGCACCCTACACTACAGCAAAGCTATCTTCACCTTTGAAATTGAGGGAAGAACAAGTTCTATAGATGGAGCAGGAGATATACGAGGTGCACATAGTCTATCCTGCATCATGGGTGCCTTTCCTCAATCTTATTTTCGAGTGGGAGGAGGAACAAGAGGTACCCTTGAGTGACGAGACATAGACAATGCACGAGAGGATTCAAAAAAAGTAGTTTTCTTCCCTTTCCCTTATGAAATAAGTCAAGGTATTACAAGAATTATAGGAAGACATAATACCTAAGGAAAATATTTTAACAACATGGATGCCTTTCCTCTTTTTTGTTACTAGAACAATTAGAGGAATACCAAGCCTTCGAGGGTACAGGGGGTCTACCCAAGGGAGCGTGTTTATCTCTAGCTCTCGAAGAGGAAGGCATAAAGTATCAAGCATGTTGTTGTAATGGACTAGATGTGATTGGAGAGACCACAGGAGTAGAAGAAGATGGAGCTACAAAAGAGGACACTAAGCAACTCGCTTTGAACTTTAAATAAACTTTAAAAAGTAAATTACCAGGAGGTTGCAATGGGCCAAGTAGAGTAGGCCAAAAGTGATCTAAGGAAAAGCCCTCACGAAATAGAAGTGGCTTGTATTTAGTGTCTTGGATAGTGTACACATCATTATGAAGAAATTTTAAACATTTTTGGACTATCAAAGCAACCACTTTCATGGAAACTAGCCATAGAATTCCTACTTTCACTCTGAAGAGATCAAATTCAAGAATCACAACAAATATGATGTCTATTGACTTGGGTCCAGCTTGGACTAACAAAGTAATAAAACCCATAGGAAATAAAGAAAGACCATATAAAATAAATTGATAAACAATATTTCTTTCATGATAATATTTACCTTGCAAGCAAGATCAACAAGAACAACATTGATGATCTTCTCATTAAAATAAGTAGGATTATAAAGAGGCCTATACTCTCCATTATATGTAAGACCACTTGAACTCAGTGATATGTTAATGTCACAATCTTTCAAAGAATCAAGCCCGCAACATCAACCATGTGTATGTATTGAAAATATGTAGGAGTTAAAGTTGTGCTTGTTACGAAATTTGTTGAATGAGAAGGAAAGGGATTGGTGTAAATCTAAAAATTCTTGACTAGGTTTGACAACAAATTTATTCGGATTCTATTTCTTGTCACCAATTTGAATGGTACCATTATTAATTTGTTCTTGGACAATATGTTGAAGAAGTGTACATCCCTTAGTATTATGTCCAAGGACATAGTGATATTGACTTGAAATATATTTCATCATACCAAATTGAGTATGGCTTATATGAAACAAACAATCTTATTTCTGAAACAATTATTAGTCTATCTTTTAAAAGATTTCTGAAATAATTATTAGTCTATCTTTTACGAAATTTGTTGAATGAGAAGGAAAGGGATGGGTGTAAATCTAAAAATTATTGACTAGGTTTGGCAACAAATTTATTCGAATTCTATTTCTTGTCACCAATTTGAATGGTACCATTATTAATTTGTTCTTGGACAATATGTCGAAGATGCGTACATCCCTTAGTATTATGTCCAAGGACACAGTGATACTGACTTGAAATATTTTTCATCATACCAAATCGAGTATGGTTTATATGAAACCAACAATCTTATTTCTGAAACAACTATTAGTCTATCTTTTAAAAGATTTTGCATAATATTATTGCATCATATCAAAATTTTAAAGCTAAGCACATAGCTGAGTTATCCCTTAATAATATCCCACGTGAGGATAATCGATCTACACTAACTTCTATGGTTGTTCCTCCCATACCACAAGTCATGGATGAACCCATGTTTGAACTAGATATCCTCCTGTAGACAATGGAAATGGAGTGCACAACTTCCCTTAGTCACACCAAAAGGGGAATGGAGGAAGAGTTTGATTTCACAAAGCTCACACTCAAGAATAAATCCTTGAGATTCCAATGCAATAGAGATTGAAATCTGCCAAAGGAGATTGTCCCTAAGGCTGGAAATTGATAAAGAAGATTAACTACTAATGCAAAACTAAGAAAATACAAGATGTTTGAAAACATGCTATGATATGCAAAAAGACTTAGAAAATGACTTAGAAATGTAAATAAAATGAAACATAAAGCTATAAAATAGAAAGTGTGGGCCTCGAAATGTGTTGAAGATTGGAAATGCTGCTGATCCTAAAATTTTGAACTACTAGGACTCATATGCCATTCTAGGCGAATCAGTCCCAGATTTGAAAAACTGCATCGGAGCCCGTTTTAGCCAAGTGGGTATCAAAATCTACATAAATCTCTAAAAAATATGTACAATGGGACTTATACACCACTAATGGCGTTTGAGTCCACTTTGGCTTTTCTGAAAATTCGAAAGTGGAATCTAAATCTCTCGGTCTTCTCTTTCTGCTCCTCCAAGTGTCCGGATCCGAAACCTTGATTTTTGGCACTGTAAGTGACTTTTTGTGGATATTTTGACCTAGCCAATAAGGAGATGTCTCCAACAAATTTGCAACCTATTCTTCAATTATCTCCAAGCCTTCAAGGTACCTAGATCTGCAATCACACAAAGAAATAGAACAAAAGTATTGAATGTTAGGGCATGGGGGTTTGCCTTGGTCAAACCCCATTTAGATAATTAAACCAAATGAAGAAATAAGATGAAGCATGAACATGAAATAATGGAATTAGAGACTTGCCATGATGATAGATCTTGAATTGCTGCAACAATGGATGAAGAATCTTGAATGGTCTCTAAATGACCTAACCCTAGGTTGCTTAACTTGAATGCATGATGAATGATGAATGAATAATGAATGAATCATGAATTAGGGTTTAAAAGCCTGCTTATCTAGGCAACCCACCAAAAATGCCCATTAATTTGATCCCCCAGGCCAACATTGAAGAAAATAAAACTTAAAACCCAATTTTTCCTGTTCAAACCTCGAAAATAGCCCAAATGGGACTCATTCACCACTCTAGGTGACTTAGTCCCACCTAGATGGGAATCATTTGCCCAATGTGGCGAATGGGTCCCATAGGGGCTCTTTTGCCAATTGGATTGTCGGGGAGTGAAGAAATCAGGTTTATATGTTGATTTCATGAAGTCTTTTATCAAAATAAGCCTTGAGATGCACAATGTGGGGTCATAGGGGCCTATTAATGATGATATAAAGGGTGATTAGGGCTAGGTGTTGATGTGATTTTCGTGACTGCACCAATCAGCAAAACAAAGTAATCCGAAGGCTACTCCATTCTCTCTTGATCAAATAATTTTGTGCGCTAAGATTGCAAGAAACATCGCACGTTCAACTCCAAGGTTCCGAAATGCTTTGGAATACCCTCAGTCGGTTCGTTGTGATATGTTGTTTTTACGAGGGGACTTACACAATTGTTCAAAAGGCTTGCAGCTGACAACAGATTGATGATTTGAAGGGGATTTTCGTGCGGATGATTTAGCATTGATGTATGACTTTTCCTAAAACTAACCAAAATTAAACTGAATTGAATGGCTGCAGAGATTAGAAAATTATGTCCTAGTCTAAATGCAAGAGGTATTGAGCTTGACTTCAATGAACTTCAACCAAACGTTGTCTTACCTCCCGTTGGACAGCTTCGACAAGGTTGGTGCAATCTTCAAGGGAGTGAAAAGATGTTCAAATCACGATTCAACAATGCAAATACCATCAAAACGATGCATACATACACATGAATCTTGACCGAAGTTAAGTCTAAAAGGTATTCCAGTTGATCACGCAGAAAAAACTTACCATCAGTAAGCTTGTTAGTGGTATGGATTAATGAAGCTCACTTAAATCAAACACAACCACCCATAACTAACTACTTGCATGAAAATGAGAATTACTCTATCTTTAAGTTCTACTTGAAGTCGAAGGGTGAAGAAACCTCACTAACTGCTCATAATGAAAGAAAAATTCACCAATCAATGAAACTCTTTTATTATGATAGCCTTCGTAACAATTCCTTACAAAATTCTCAAAGGAAGAATTTTCCTTCTCCTTCAAACAATGCAATGAAACTATTTTAACTCTAACTGTCTCTCTAAGATCTAGCAAAATGTCTACTCTCTAGTCTGATCTAATGTCTACTAGTGTACAAATGAGGGGACTCCCCTTTATATAGCTAGCCAATCTCAATGGATGGTCCAGATCGAATTACAATGGACGGCTTAGATCGAGCCACCTCAGCCCTAGACAAGATTGTGCCCTAAAAACTGCCGGAAGGTGGAGGAGTGGCATAATTAATTAGTACAAAAATAGCAGATTCCTCCTTAACCACTATGGGCAATTAATGCCCACTATCCTTCTAGAAGATTCTCGTCCATGACTTTGTTTCCATTGCTCTTCTCTCTGACCGCGTAAGCTACGAACCGGGCCAGCACTTCATCAACTTCCTGATTTGAAATTGCCGGAGTAAGATTGAGCTAATATTCAAGAATAGCAATCGTCTGTTCCTGCCTGTCACAAGAATTTCTCCAACTCTCGATAGATTCCTGTGTGCTCTAAATGATGGCCGAGAATGTAGAGATATTTTCAAAGTCCAGTTGAGCAAACACCCTCATCTCGGAGAAGAACGGCTGCAACCTCCCCTTCAATCCATCTATTTCCACCTCCTCAGGAGTTAGCCTTCTAGAGAATAACGCTTCCAGCGTATTGAGGATGCCTTCGTGAATATTTCCCATTGCCTTTTTGATCTTGGCAGACTCCGTTTTTTCCATGTCGAAGAAACCTCTGCTAGTGAAAGCAGCAGAATACCATCCTGGAAAATCATATCTATCCTCTGCTTGGATCACCCCTTCATCAACCAAAGTCTGCACGGGTATGCGCATCAGAACAGCCAGGCGTGGAATGGTCTTATCTTGAAATATATGTGTTTCATACCAATCCTGCTGAATGTTTTCCAAGCGTGAGAGGATACCAGAAACATGTTGGAAAGAGGAGGCAAGATCAATCATGAATTTTTCTGCCTCAGCACAAACATCGACAATCCACTTATCTCCCTCTTGAATGGCCTTTTTCATCTCTTTGAGTCCGCTGATCGACTCTCGTGGAAGCTCAACTGGAAGCTCCACCGTTGGGTTCTCCTGAGCACACGATTGTGCTAGATGCCGCACATACCCAACTAATGCCCTATGCTCCTTCTTTAATTTCTTGTACTTTTCCTCCTTTCGCACCAACCTATCCTTCAGCGCCTGGAAGGAATTTTCAGCCTCCTAAACAACTTGTGCTCTGAAGGGACGCCCTAATTCAATCGTAGTAACAGTGTAACTCTCAAGCATCACATCATCCAGATCACACTCCTCCCTTGGAACTGCAACATGGAGAGTGAGAGAACCAGCCTCATTCGTTTCCATCCTGGAGTGCTTCCTGGCTCTCTTTCTTTTAGGTGACTCACTTATTCTATTTAGGAGCTCTTCCATTTCTACTGCCGGGTCCGTGTCATCCTCCTGATCTCTCCTCATCGCGCGTGAGAGCAAATTTGGAACATTCTTCTGAGTGCCATAGACAATAAGGGGCTGCTCCTCTGTTGCCTCAACTTCACAAACTTCTTCTTGAGCAACATTTGGCTGAGGCTCATTTGCCTCCATACACTGGCTATCCTCCTCAAAACCCTGAACATCAGGCTCCGTTTCATCCTCAAAGGCCGCCTCAAGTGCACAATCAAAGAAAATGTATGTCTCTGTTTCATCTCCTTCTTCTAGCTGATCGGCACCCTCAGGAGCGTTGGCACTCTGACTGTCAAGTTCTCTAGACAACGGCTGGTTGACTTCTCCAATTTCTTGCTCTTCATTCTCTCCAACCCTCTAATTTGCAAACATTGAGACTTCATGTACGCTGGAGGATTGAGCCAACAACTGTGTAGGCGACGTCTCTTCTAACCTCTGAGGCTCAGGCTGTATTGGTTCTTCCTCCTGTTGTGGCCCTGCAGCTTGGGCGATTTGTTTCCTCTTCTTTGCTGACACTGGTGGCCTCCGATCGCCCATGAGATTGTACGAGAGGGAAATTGATCTTCTCTTCAGCCTATGGACATGCCCATTCACCCAACTCCTTGTGAAAGTCAAGACAAGCATAGACAAAGTGTCTAAGTTTGTAATCTCTGGCTCTACCCAATCCGGCAGTAGGATTGGTGTGTCCTTTATTGACTCATAGTCCAAGTGAGTAAGTCTGGCATCTTCGTCTACTTGATCTGGAACTTGGACAACCTCACATCCTCTAATCAACTTCAGGGGCAATCTAGAGAACATCCTCCTTCTGATTTCAACTTCGTCTCCTGCATTCGCCCAAAAATATTCTAAGTGAGCCTTGTGCCTATATTCTTCGCCTTGCACAGTTCCAATCTTCCCTCGAGGATCAAAGTCCTGCCGGCTAGTGTGGAGAGTGAGGTGGTAGAACTACAATTCCTTTTTTGCCTCCTTGGCTGCCTGTAAAGAAGAGCACTCCTCAAGCGAGTTTCCCAAAACAATAGGGAAGTGCAAACCTCCTTTCTTCTTCCTTATAATTTTGTCATAGGCTACAAGTTGCCTAGACAGCTTGAGCATTATCACTCTATTTGTGGGATACCTCGGTAGTCGGTAGGCATATGAATGGTACCTTGACAACCTTAAATAAGTGAACTTTGGGAATTGGACAAACCAAAACCCGTACTCCTCGATCAGCATTTGTGCTTCTTCAGATATTCTTTGTTGCAATCTCCGCTGAAGAGTCCTCGTGATGTACATTGTAAAGGCATCGTTCACTCTTTTGAAGTGAGAGGTGCTCGTCAGATGTAACTGCCTGCAAGATTCATGAATCTTGAATTGATTGTGGCCACATCTGATCGGCTCCTGGTACGTCAACCCCTTATATTTCTTCATTCGAGCTAGCATATAAATGACATATGAGCTCATGTAGAATGTCTTTGTCCTTCTTAGATTTCTGAACTACTCATCAATGTTGTCACTGATCATTGTCGCCCAATCAACACATTCTTTCCCCTCCAGCACCACGCTAATATAGAAGAACATCCATGGCTCAAACGCATATGCTTGTGGGCTGCCATTCACCCGGCTGAGCATCATGATCAAATCGCAATATTCTTGCTTTAGTTCTTCTGAGATGATTTGCTTCGGCAATTTGGCGCCAGGAGGCTTTGGCTTCCTCATCCACGTCGTGTTGATCCTCTTAGCACACTTATCAAAAGATGTAGCATACATCTTATCGGCTCTCTCCTTGGACTTGTACAACATTTTGTCCCTGGCTGGAATCCCGAACGCTTCGCCAATTGCATCAGGTGCGAGGTTGGCCAGCAACATGCCATTTGGAGAAACAATCATCCAGTGGTCTGAATTGTAGAAGTTCGCACACTCCATAATCAGCTCATGACATCGAACTGCTGGTGGAAAATCGGCAGCTGCATATAACCCGCTCTTTACAATATTGTGCGAAGTCACCGATGGAGGATAACCACCTTGCCCATATATTCTTCTCTTAAATGCTCCTAGGTTGAAAGAACCGAGGTTGGTGTCAGTCAAACCTCCCAACTTCGACACAAACTTTGATTCCGGAATAAAAGACTTCTTCAACTGTTTAATAATGGCCTGCCTGGAGGCATTTTCTTTGCCAGCTTTAACATTTCCAGCTTTGGCTGCAGCCTTGCTTGTTTCGGCAACATTTCCTCTTCTACTTTCAACCATCTGCAAAATAAAAATCAAGCATTATAATTCTAACTTTTAAGAATAAAAATTTCGTGAGATGGCTAGCAAGTGGAGTTGGCTGCAAATAAATAAAAACTTCAGCAGTAAAACTCCAACTCCAAACCTCGAGAAATACAACTCCGAAATTAAAAGCTCCAAGCTTCAGCAACTTGCAGCAATAATACTTTCAGCACTTCGAAAAAATCAATCTCAACACTTCTACTTCAGATTTTATTTCTTCTCAGCACTCAACAACTCTCAACTTCAGCAACTTGGAGAAATAATTTTCTCAACTTCAGCAACTCTCAAACTTCAGTAACTCAGAAAAATAATCCAACTCAGAAATTTCTCACTCACTCAACGAATAATTTCAGCCTCAACACAATTTTTAACTTCGCAGTTTTGTGAAGAAGAATGAAAAACTTCAGAGTTTTTATAACTGCAAGCGGGCGCCGAGTTTAGCAAATGCCATTAATTCATTCCCCACTACTTAGAAATTTTCCAATTTTAGGAGAGAATATTCTCAGCCGTCATACAGTCGTCATAGAAATTTGCTAATATTAGAGATTCTTTGCTCGTTTGAATTTAAAATTTCCCTCCTCGACTGCCAGTTATTTTCAGTTGACTGAAGTAATTCCGAGAAATTTCATTTAAAATTTACTCCAGCATTAAAAATCTCATCCTTTAAAATGGCGTATATTTTATTAAAATTTAATTTCAACACCATTTAATTTCACTTGAGAAATTTTATTCATTTTGCCAGCGCCTTAGAAAAATTTATACTTCGATCGTGAGCTCCATCGTTTTAAAAATTGCTAGGCAAAATTATTTTCCATCCAAAATATTTTCCAAAATAAAATTTCCCCATGATAAATATCTCCCGACTTCAAAAACTTCATGTGTCCAAACTGAAGGGGAACGTTTAATTTTTTAAGACTTTGGAAAATGATTTTAATCAAACTTTGTTTAATTTCTCCAGCTTGGGGCGTTTTTCTTTTTGTCTAGAGAAAATTTTATTTTATTTCAAATGCCTTAGGAAAATAATTCATCATTTAGTCCTGGGTGTATTTATCAACTTGCAAAAATTTCCTTTTGATTTTTTATGCTAGGCGTATATCCTCTTTGAACTTTAAATCTAAACGCCTTAGGAAATTTTTTTAAACCCACACTTAAACCCAAGCGCATATAACATCATGAGTTTTTAATCCCAACGTCTTTAAAAAAAGTTTTCCTTTTAGCTCCCTTTGACTTAGGCGCATATGGACCCATGAGCATTCAGCTTTTCCACACTTCAAAAAAAATTCAACACTTCTATCCCAAGGCGCACAGAGGAAATCTTATTTTTAAACTTACACCTTAAAAATATTCAATCACCTTCCTCTTAGTTAAGGCGCACTTAGCCCTCAAGCCTTCAATTTGAACGCCTTAGAATACCTTCAATACCCCCTCAGGTGCACATGGAGTAGCAAGTTTGAATTCATACGCCTTAGAAAATCTTTCTTAATTCATCCCAAAGCTGGGCGCATTCAACCCCCAGAGCTTTCAATTGATGCCTTGGATAAATTCTCACTCACTTACCTAAGCTTAGGCGCATATAATCGCTGGAGCTTTCATCTTAAGCATATTTCCCAACCTCTTACTCCTTGCTAAGGCGCATTTGGACCCTTCAATTTTCATTTTTTAGACTTAGAAAACTTTCCAATGCTTTTTCAAGTGTAGGCGCATTCACCACCCTGAGGTTCCATTTTCTATCACTTGGAAATTTCGTTATCCTTTTCCATTTTTATCCTTTCTTCAAGGCGCATATGAGGTCCTCTTCTTCAAGTTTAAGTGCCTTAGTAAATTTCAAGCACCCTTCCCTTTTTTCCAGGCGCAAATGAAAGGTCAAGCTTTGAGTTTTAACACTTTAGGAAAGACTTAGCACAATCTCAGTCAAGGCACATAAAGGAGGGTCAGTTTAAACACTTAGAAATTTTTTTAGGTGCCTTCCAGCCAAGGGCGCATATGAAGTGGGCTCCTTTCAATTTACTTGCCTTAGAAACATTTTGCTACTTCATTCTTCAAGTGGGGCGCATTTGAGGTGGGCTACTTCAAATTTGAGACACTTAGCATTTTTCAATCACCTCCTTCTTGTCTTGGGCGCAATTCCACCCCTAAGCTTTCATTTTAAACACTTAGACGCTTTTTATCCTCTCCACTTAGCTTGGGGCGCATATTAGACCTTGTGCTTTCATTTAGTTTGCCTTAGTCAAATTTTCAAACTTCAACTTCTTCTTGCTAAGGCGCATTTCACCATGTGAGCTTTCATTTTATCAACACTTACAAAAAATTTACCCTCTTCTTCAAGGTGCATCTGGAGGGGTGAGCTTTGAGTTTTAAACACTTAGAAATTTTTTCAACTCAATCTCTCAAGGCAAGGCGCAAATGACTAAGCCTACTTCAAGTCTCTTACACTTAGAAGAATTTTGAGGTTCTTCTTCTCCAAACTTCTTGGGCGCATATGGGAGTGGTAGCTTCAAGTTACACATGCCTTAGTAAAATTTTAATCACCCTCATCCAAAGGCGCATATTCATGGGTAAGCTTTCACCTTGAAACACTTAGAAGAATTCTAGGCATCTTTCCAAGCAAGGGCGCAAATTCATGGGTAAGCTTTCACTTTGAAACACTTAGAAGAATTTTTAAATCATCCTCTCCTTCTCTAGGCGCATCTGGAGGGGTGAGCTTCCAATTTTCACACTTAGAATTTTTCACCCATCTTCAACTTCAAGGGCGCATTTCACCATGTGAGCTTCAAGTTTCATGCCTTAGTAGAATTTCATCCTCATCAGGTAGCTTCTAGGGCGAATTTTGATGCTGGATTCCAAATTTTATCAAACTTAGTGAATTTTATGTCCTTTGCCTGATTTGGAGTGATTTGTTCATGCTAGCCCTAGCTTGCCCTAACTTTCTATTTTTAGAAAGTTCCTCATATTTTGCATTTTGAACCGATTTCGAGCTCCAAAAGGCCTGATTTTCGCTTTGTTTCGAGCCTCGGGATGTGGTTGAACTTTCGGTACCTGATGCCTGCCTATACCTGCTATTTTTAGCAACTTACTAAAAATAGTAACTGCTCAGAATGCGTTCAGATTTTGTGCTGATTGCCCGAAGGGTGTTGATTGTAGCTGGATGCTGCTTCTGCATGACTGTCGTGTTTTGCCCTTGAATTTAGGAAACCCTAATTCCTATGCACAAGCCTGCTAAAAATAGTAAGTGTTTGATTCGCGAACCTCTGTAGCTCTGTTTGACTTGAAATTCGCGCCATGGGGTCTCCATCACCTTCTTGACTTGTTCATATCGATGCCTCGTGCTGACCTGCTATTTTTGGCATGTTTATGGAGGTGGCTTACTATTTATAGTAACTGCTCAGTTTCATGACTCCCACAACTCCGTTTGACTTGAAATTTGAATGTTGTAATCCTCATTGGTAAACTTATCCGTTCACACTGGCGCCTGATGCCGACTTTCTATTTATAGCCTGTTTCAGAAGTGGCTTACTATAAATAGTAAGTGCTTCGATTGCCTTCAAATTTTGCCAATGAATTCCTTGAAAGATGCTGACCACGATGGGATACCTTGATTTTTGGAAATTTTGGTGTTTGACCCCTCATTTTGGGTCCCGAAGCTGGAAACCCTAATTCATCTTGCATGCGTATCAGATAAGCTCCATTCAATTATGTTTCTGTTGCATGTTACTGTGTTCGTGATTTTGAAGTGCTGGGCAGCTACCGAAGTGAACCTGCTAAAAATAGTAAGTAGCTAGAAAAGCGACCAACTGGCTGTCAGATGATTTTGCATGTCACACTGCCCGAGAGATCTTGAAAAACCCAGAAAAATCATCAACATGCAAGCACTGGCTAAAAATAGCAAGTTCCAGGAAAGTGATCAGTTCCGCTTGCATGTTACCTTGTTGTGAAGCTCTCGGAAAACCCAGAAAGATAATGCTGACATGCGCTGAGACAACTTACATGCAAACCCTAAAAATGACCCTCGAAGGATGGACTTGCTAAAAATAGCAAGTTCTCCATTTCTACTCGAATTTTGCAAGTGATGAGCTCTCAGTGTTCAAAGTGCAGTGGAGTTGTCAGAATTTGAAAATCAAGAAAACAAACCCCAAATTGGCACTTACTAAAAATAGAAAGTGGTCGGAATTCAATGAAAATTTAGTGGGAGTCTGCTTGAAGCTTCCTAATAGCAGTGCTAAGCTCAGAAATTGATTAACCAACTCAATTTGACCTCAAAATTGTCTGAAGACAGTAAACCCTAATTCATCAGAAAGGCCCTCCAGACTTGGCCAAAATTCAAACCTAGGTCAAATGGTAAGTACATCATCAGACAGAAAGAACCGACAGAGAGAGACAGACCGAAAGACCCAAGCCAAAAGACCCGAATGAAGCAAAATTTAGTGGGGTCCCCATTTTGAATGGGGCGATGTGTGAAAAGGTCACAACACTAGGGACACAAAGTTCAATGTAAAGTGTGATTAAATACACTCTATAACATTAAAATGAGGTCCACATATAGCCTAAAAGGGCACAACATCCAATGTGAATGTGTAAAACACATTACAACACTAGATTAAAACCAAGTTTAATTTACAAGCCCAAGCCTTCTAGATTGATGTGAGTGCAATTAAATACATTTTACAATATTGAATAAAGGGGAACATAGGTCCATTAGACTTAGATGCTTAATAAAAGTATAAAAATGTGTGAGTCTTTTACAACACATTTACAAGACATTGATAAATGCATTTTATTCAGTTTCCAAGGGCCCAAGACCTAATGTGAATGTGTTATCAACATTACAACATTAAATCAAGGCAATATTAGGCCAAAAATCACAAGGAGGACCCAAACAATACAGAAAAAGTAGAAGGGTTACTTTTTTGGTGTCCACATTTAGCCCCCACGTTAGTGAGAGGATGAACTTGCTTCAAACTCACACTAAAGTAGACATTGAAGAGGGGTCCAATCGTACCAATGCAAATGGTCTAGCATAACAAAGATCAAGGAAGCAGTCAAGCCCCTAGGATCCAAGATCCTAAGTCAAACCGACATAAGCGCAAATGGACACGCACAAGGTGGATGACTTGCAGCAAAACAGGATACGCAATCATGCAATGGCAATAACTAGAAGGAAGAGAAGTACAAATGAGCGAAAATAAAAATGTGGATCAAGCTTTGACCATTTGTTCGACACAATGTGGATCAAATCTAGACTGTTTGTCCAAAAAAATGCATACTCACTCTGAGACGACAGAACTCTTGGTTGTTCGCCAGGTGAGAAGTCCTAAAAGGTGAGAAACATACACTCGTGGATGGTATGTACTCACACACACGCAAGTAGCTATGGGGAAAGTCATGCCTTGGATTGGGCTTCCCGCTCAACCATACCAAAGTTATATCTCCTGATAACTTTGATAAGGTGCCACACAAAAATGGTCTTCGAGATCTATGAGGTAAGAAAAACTTCATATGCTTGACACTCATAGACATTGTAAATGGTGTAAGGAATGTTCAAAGGGATTTTGCTTAGTTCGTGCATGGTCTCATCTTAGGGAACATTGTGCCTAATATTTCCAAGAGAGGATGTGTCAAATAAGTATCATGCTCTTGGAGGGAATCAAGCCCAATGACATCACCAAGAAAAGGACGCATCGCAAGAAGAAAGAAATCACAAAATGAAACATGATGAGTGTCGATGTATGCCCCACCGCTTTAAAGCGGATGCTAACACCATTACTGTGATCAATTGCTTTAAAGTAGAAGAAAATATGAGAGCTTATTGAGAAAGCCCTATGCCAAGTAATATGTTTCCGAATGAAGCTACATCATGAATAAGTACGTCACATGCGAGTCAACTTAAGACATGTCATCCACATCCCAAGCTTGCTCTTATATGTTCATGAAAGGTTAACCACTAGCCAAAAGAGACAAGTGACATATGGGGATAAGGCTAACTAACCCCTTGCCCCCACTTAGTGCAGGACAAAGATGAGCCGTAATGATTAATGAGAAACATGCTAGAGTAAAAATTAGTATCAATTAGAGGAATTAGGTGCCCCCACATAAGGGAGAGCACCAAACTCCTTTAGATGTTGGATTTTACTACCCAAAGCCTTACATTCATTAGTAGCATGACCATGAATTCTATAATATGCACGAAATGAATTTTCATAAATAAAATTTCTTTCAAATTCTTGGAGGGAGAGATATCAAGTGATCGTGGAGGAGTCTCGAAAAGATACCCTCTTGATCAATAGTAGAAGGTGTTCCTGTAGTTTGTGACAAAGATTCCTCTTGCTTAGTACAAGATGTCATACCTACGCAAGACTCTTTAGATTGCGAGATTTTGTTCTCTCCTTTATAAGAGGGTGTAAAATCTAATGAATTCAAATCATTAGTGTTTTGCATGATGGCATTGACATTAAGCGAAGATTTCCTTGTTTGTTTCATTTCTTTCAAAGGATGATAATCAAGAACACTAGTGCCTATCAACTCAGGATGCACTACTGTTAAAGTTGGCTTAGAAGGATGTGTTGTAATAGTGTTGATATTGAGTGAAGGCTTGGTTGTTTCTTTTGAGGGAAAATAACCAAGACCACTAGTCTTTTCTTGTATGTGAGGCTCTATAGGGACACAGATACCTTGTTCTCTAGCACCATATCCTTTACCACTGTAACCAAGTTGTTTCATAAGCTCATAACCTCTTCCATAAAGTTTTTTCATTTCTTTTGGGTTCGGTGGTTGTTGATAGTCAGTGTCGTCAAAGGTTGTATAATTTGCTTCTTCTTGTTTAGTGGGTTCAGGTGGATGCTTTCGAAGGGTCTTCTGAATTTTGTGTTGACATTACTACTTTTTCCTTTCCTTGTGCAAAGTATTTTGTTGTGATCTTGTATTCTTTAAATGAATGTTGGTGTGAAATCTAAGGAACCCCAATCATCGTCTAATAGCTTTGTGACTTCCTCAATGTGTTGTGCTTTGTCTTTTTGTTGTATAGGTTCCACTTGTATGGTTGGTGTTATGGTGTTCAAGGGGTTCTCTTTGTTTTTCTCAAGTTGCAAGACACTATAAGGCCCATGATCAGTGTCAAGTGTGTAGATTGTGTTGTTGTAGACATATTTCATTTTACGATGAAGAGTTGAAGGCACTGCATGCATCTCATGAATCCATGGTCTTCCTAAAAGAATATTGTATGAAATATCGTGGGGCATAACATGGATCGGTGTTTGTAATGTGGCCTTTCCAACTATAATAGGTAAAGTAATAACACCTAATGGTTGTTTTCCTACACTGTCAAATCCCATGATAGATAAAGATTCGGGTTGAATTTTTGACTTTCCCACAAGAAGCCTATCCAAAAGGTTTACACTACACACATTAAGGGTAGAGCCATTGTCAACAAGGGTTCACTTTATCCCTATCCTATTGTATTGAGCTATGATCATGAAAGCATCATTTTATTTTTGCACTTCCAAAGGGGGGAGTTCACTTTGGTGGAAAACAATGCCAACATTTATTCCTTGAATCATAGCTGCTATGTCATTTGGTGGCACATTAGAAGGATAGGAACTTGTTGCAAGGCATTTTGAATCATGTTATGATAGTGAGGGGATGCTTGAATAAGGTCCCACAATGATATCTTAGCAGGAGTATTCTTAAGTTCAACAAGATCATACTCCTTCCCAATATGCGCAGGCAAACGAGGAGGACCGGATAAGATGGGATTAGGAAAAGGTAAGGTTGTTGGGGTTGGTTGATTGGTTGCAGATTGTTTCTAGTGTTATATGTATGAGCAATGGTATTATGACCCGGCTGCTGCGAAACATTGTTCTTAGGTGGGTAAAGGACAAGTTCAGGCTTATTTTGATTTGGAGGTTTGTTTGAAGGTGGGTAAAGGATAAGTTCGGGTTTGTGAGTTTGAGTCATAAGATTGCGTGTTCAATTCAGGTTGGGTTCACCAAAATGTGGAAAATGGAAATGGAGTGCACAACTTCCCTTATTCACACCAAAAGGGGAATGAAGGAAGAGGAGTCTGATTTCACAAAATTCACACTCAAGAACAAATCCTTGAGATTCCAATGCAATAGAGATTGAAATCTGCCAAAGGAGACTGTCCTTAAGGCTGAAAATTAATAAAAAAGATTAACTACTAATGCACAACTAAGAAAATACAAGATGTTAGAAAACATGCTGTGATATGCAAAAAGACCTAGAAAATGACTTAGAAATGCAAATAAAACGAAACAAAAAGCTATAAAATAGAAAGTGTGCACTTGGAAATGTGTTGAAGATTGGAAATGCTGCTGATCCTGAAATTTTGACCTACTGGGACTCATTCACCATTCTAGGAAAATCAATCCTAGATTTGGAAAACTGCACCGAACCCGTTTCAGCCAAATGGGTATCAAAATCTATAGAAATCTCTGAAAAAACATGTACAATGGGACTCATACGCCACTAATGGTGTATGAGTCCACTTTGGCTTTTCTAAAAATCTAAAAGTAGAATCCGAAGCTCTCGGTCTTCTCTTTCTGCTCCTCCAAGTGTCTGGATCCGAAACCCTGATTTCTGACACTATAAGTGACCTTTTGTGGATATTTTGACCTAGCCAATAAGGAAATGTCTTCAACAAGTTTGCAACCTATTCTTCAATGATCTTCAAGCCTTCAAGGTACCTAGATCTGCAATCACACAAAGAAATAGAACAAAAGTGTTGAATGTTAGGGCATGGGGGTTTGCCTTGGTCAAACCTCGTTTAGATAATTAAACCAAATGAAGAAATAAGATGAAGCATGAACATGAAATAATGGAATTAGAAACTTTCCATGATGATAGATCTTGAATTTCTGCAACAATGGATGAAGAATCTACCCTTGAATGCCTAAACAATGATCTTGAATGATCTTGAATTTCTGCAAGCTCAACTCGCCCCATGAGGACTCGAGGAACCCACATCACAGACTACGCCTACTCACCATAGCAATGAAGTGTGTTAGCAGCTAGCAGCATAGCTCACCGTTGTTGATGCGAAACAGTTACTTGACTCAACTCGACCCCAGGTCGGGAGAACAAGAACCCTGCCCGCAATACACTTGAAGTCTCATGGAGATCCGTTACCAGGAAACCGCCTACGTACCCACATCCAATGTGGTTCAAAGCTTGCGTAGTTCTCATTTCAGCTCGCCTTGCCTCGGCTCGCCTTAATGCTTGGAACGTCTTCCCCAAGACTTCGTCATTGCACAGGCTATGAACAAGTGCATCCCTCATCCCAGATGAGTGCACGGCTCAAATGCGTAACTCTACTAAAGAGCTCGGTCTCTCACAGCAAGATCCCTGATCTCCTGATCCTAGGCCATGGTCACAATCCATCGCAACCAATGCAGATTCATTGAAACCTCAAGTTGGAGAACCCAGCTCTACCACAACTCGGAATATAGAGTCATGCCCAGCACGGCTCAATGCAATCCCAGATTACATAATGTACTCACCAAGAGCACGGTTCAGAACGGCATAATGCACCTCTCCAAGAGAGCACTTAGCAACAGCATGCAAGTCGGCTAAATCCAACTTAGCCTCACCAAGAGGATACAGTAAGGCAAAACCCCTACTGAGCAATTCGCACCCTGGAACATGATCTCGAGCCCAGCTCTCGAGCATTGAGACTCAGCTCGACTTCACTATGCCAATACTGATCTCGATCGTTTGAGGCCTTCCTCAAAGAACCCAGAACTCAGCATGACTACGGTCCGCCAGCATTGCCGTCTCAACCCACATTCGTAAAGACCACTTCCAGCCATGCATAAGACTTGACCCGGATCGATCTCTCGGCTCGCATCGTTGCAGTGGACTCAGATCCATGCAAGCATGCAGTCTCGACATTCTAAATCCCGTCTAAGCCTCATCTATGCTTTGCCAGTTATGCATTCAGTCCCTTTGTGTGACTCGGCCTCCTAACGAGTCCTTGACTCTTGACCTCAGACGCCACTCGATTTCACCTCGGATCGGTCCCGGACAAGATCCTACACCTTGAGCTCTGCCACATGCAGGCCCTCCATTATAATGCATGCGTCCAACGCAATGTGTGCATCCTCTATGGATCAACTGGCGCGTCCCTCATATAGAGTTCCCAGAACACTATGGACAACGCATCGGACGAAACAGTACCGGCATGAAGGGAACACGGATCGGCTAGGCACCAAATGAATGCAAAGGAACCCAACGTTCCTACAAAGGACCAACGCTTCCAAGATGGCTGGGTCATTGCGCCCCCAGATCGCTTCGTGCAACAAGGATCACACCTTATCCGGATTGCGTCAAGCTCCAACGCGTGCGGGTTGGTAAGGAGGAACCTATCCCCTTACATTCTCCCCCACTTAAAATAGGCGACGCCCTCGTCGCCGACTCCGGCATAAGAGATCTCCAATTTTTCCCGCTCAAACCTTGAAAAAAGCCCAATTTTTCCCGCTCAAACCTTGAAAATAGCCCAAATGGGACTCATTCGCCACTCTCGGCAACTTAGTCCCACTTGAAGGGGACTCATTTGCCCAAAGTGGCAAATGGGTCCCACATGGGCTCTTTTGCCAATTGGATTGTCGAGGAGTGAAGAAATTAGGTTTATATGTTGATTTCGTGAAATCTTTGATCAAAATAAGCCTCAAGATGCATAATATGGGGTCATAGGGACATATTAATGATGATATAAAGGGTAATTAGGGCTAGGGACACAAAGTTCAATGTGAAAGTGTGATTAGATACACTCTACAACATTAAAATGAGATCCACATAGCCTAGAAGGGCACAACATCCAATGTGAATGTGTAAAACACATTACAACACTAGATTAAAACTAGGTTTAATTTACAAGCCTTCTAGATTAATATGAGAATGAAATTAAATACATTTCACAATATTGAATTAAGGGGAAAATAGGTCCATTAGACTTAGATGCTTAATAAAAGTTTAGAAAAGTGTGAAAGTATTTTACAACACCTTTACAAGACATCAATAAATGCATTTTATTCAGTTTGCAAGGGCCCAAGACCTAATGTTAATGTGCTATCCACATTACAACATTAAATCAAGGCAATATTAGGCCAAAAATCTCAAGGAGGACCCAAACAAAACATAAAAAGTAAAAGGGTTACTTTTTTGTGTCCACACCTCCTAAGTACACTTGGCATATATGTTGCAATTCCACCTTCGATATCATATAAGAGACCAAGAGATAATTGTATAATTACGTTTGTGCCTCCAAAAGAAAAAAGAAATTCTAAACCTAAAGATATGGTGGTTTCCTAACCCTGGTGGTCCCTTCAGTTCCTCCTCCAAAGGAAGAAAAGAGACCGATGGTGGAGAAAACCTCTCTTACCCCTTCACAAATTGAAAAACATGCAAGAAGAAATAGAAGTGCTAAGGAGCATAAGCGTAGAAATCGTGTCATTGCTCGCTAGTTGGCTGAAAAAAATAAACATTGTCTAATGACCAACCACCTATCCAAACAAACCCTGATGAATTACCTGTTGTGACCTTTTCACGCATCGCCCCATTCAAAATGGGGACCCCTAATTTTTGCTCCATTCCGGTCTTTTTGGCTTTGGTTTTTGTCTCTCTCTCTCTCCGTCTGTCTCTTTTCCGTGATCTGCCTTCTGGGGGACGTGCCCGCCATTGAGTTTAAATCTGAAATTTTGACCAAGTCTGAAAATTAGGGTTTTGAGTCTTTTGGTTAGTTCAAGGTTGAACAAAGTGAATAAATTGAAAACAGAGCTTAACACTGTTGTCAGCATGCTCCCAGCAGGTTCTCAGCCAATTCTCATCAAATTCTGAGTACTTACTATTTTTAGTAAGTGTGCAATTACAGACAATCCGTCAGCATTTTCGAAATTCCGACTGTCACACTGCATTCAGAACACATCAAGCTGCTCATGTGCAAAATTTGAGCTGAAACGAACGACTTTCTATTTTTAGCAGTTCAGCTTCCGGGACAAATTTCAGGGCTTAGACGCAGAGTTTTCCTTTGCATGTCTGGATATTCCATCTGGGTTTTTCGAGACCTTCGCAACAGTATAACATGCAGAGTGAGACGACAACTTTTAGAATTCAGCCTTCCGAGGCTATTTTTAGGGTTTGCATGTCAGGGTTTTCTTTGCATGTCTGGATGATTCCTTATGGGTTTTTCGAGAGCTACGCAGTTGATGTGACATGCAAACAGAGATGATCACTTAGTAAGGAACTTACTATTTCTAGCGTGTGCATCCCGACGCCCCAGACTTCTAATCAGCTGATCGCAATGCAACAGAAACAAGGACAAACAGAGATCATTTGATACGCATGCAGAAAAAAATTAGGGTTTCTAGCGGGACCTAAAAAAGGGGTAAAAGTAAGAATTTTTGAAAACCGGTGTAAACCACCGCGATCACATCCTTCAGGCTATCTACGGTAAAATTTGAAGGCAAACGGAGCACTTACTATTTATAGTAAGTCATTTCCGCATTACCGGCTAAAAATAGAAAGTCACCGCATGCACTAGTGTCAACAGGTAGGTCACGTGGTGAGGAGCGCGTCATTCAAATTTCAAGTCAAACGGAGTTGTGGAAGTCTCAGAAGCAAGTAGTTGCTATAAATAGTAAGCCACCTCCAGAAACATGCTATAAATAGCAGGTCAGCTCAAGGCATCAACAGGTACAGGTCAAATAAGTGATGAGGACCCCATGGTTCGAATTTCAAACCAAACGGAGCTACAGAGATTCGAAAATCAAGCACTTACTATTTTTAGCAGGCCTATGCAGAAGAATTAGGGTTTCCTAAAATCAAGGGCAAAACACGACAGCCATGCAAATGTAGAATCCAACCACGATCACCACACTTTGGGCATTCAGCACATGAAATTTGAGCTTATTCTGAACATTTACTATTTTTAGCAGGTTGCTAAAAATAGCAGAGGCATACAGGTACCGGGCACCAGCAGCTCAATCATGTCACCAGGATCCGGACAAAGTTAAAATCAAGCCTTCTGGAATTGGGAATTAGCTTGAAGTGCAAAAAAATTGACAAATTTTCTAAAAATAGCAAATTAGGGTTAGCATGATCAAGTCACCCTAAATCAGACAAAGAGCATAAAATTCACTGAAATTGATAAATTTTCAAGTCCAGCCAGTGAAGAACGCCTTTAAAAGCTGAAGCACTTGAAATTTGAAGCTCCCAGGCCAAATGCACCGTGAGAAGCTGAAGATGAGGCAGGAAATTTAGTAAAGGCATTGAAAATGGAAGCTCACAGGTCAAAATGCACCCTTGAGCTGGAAGGAAAGAAAATTCTCCAAGTGTCGAAATTGGAAGCTCCATGGGTCAAATGCGCCCCACTTTGAAAGAGCTTCCAAATTTTCTAAATATTGAAAGTACCCACTCCAATATGCGCCTAGGGTAAAGAAAGTTGGTTGAGCGTCCGAAACTTGAAGGAGACATAGTGATATGCGCCCAAGGTGTAAACTTGAAGTTGCCCATGTGATTTGCACCCTTAAGAAGAAAGACTCCAATTTTTGCCTAAGTGTTAAAATTAAAACCTCCATAGCTCATATGCGCCCATGAAGGAGGAGAATGGATTTTAAAAATATTCTAAGTCCGAGAATTGGAAGTAGGGGGTCTCATTTGCGCCTGGAAGGAAAGAGGTGATTAAAAACTTGATGCTCACCCATGAAAATGCGCCCTTGAGGAAAGAATGAGGGTGAAAATCTTCTAAGTGTTAGAAACTTGAAGTTGCCTACTCAAAATGCGCCCTTGGGAGAAGATTGAAGCTCTAAAAAATTCTAAGTCTGGAAAATTGGAAGCTTGACCCCCCAAAAGCGCCCAAGGAGGAGGAGGTAATGGAAATTTGACTAAGTCACTTAAATTGGAAGTAGACATGTGAAAATGCGCCCTTGAGGAAGGAGATGATAGGAAAATTTTCTAAGTACTTGAAACTTGAAGCACAAGGGGTTATTAGCGCCCAAGGTAAAGAAGAGTTGATAAATTTCACTAAGTGTTGAAACTTGGAGTAGAAGGGGTGAAATGCGCCCAACTTTGGAGGAGACTTCAAAATGTTCTAAGTTTCGAAAACTGAAAGTGTGAGGTACTAAGTGCGCCTTAGCCTAGAGGAGGTTAGAAAATTGTTTTAAGTGTTCAAAATAGAAGTACAAGGGGTAAAATGCGCCCTAAGGAACAAGATGCATAAAAAAATTTCTAAGTATTGGTAAATGGCAGGAGGCCCCTCAAAATGCGCCCACCTTGTGAGGGATGCTTGAAAATCATCTAAGGCATCATGATTGAAAGAAGGACCCCCTAGATGCGCCTGACTTGTGTGAGTTAGTGAAAAAATTTCTAAGGCATAAGAAAATGGAAGTTGGCCATGTCAAATGCGCCCTACCTTGAAGAGAAATGCTTGAACGATTTTCTAAGTAACAAAATGGAAGCACTACCCATGAATTGCGCCCAAGATGAGAAGGAAGCCAGGAAATATTTTCCAAGTGTTTGCAAATGGCAGGACAAGAGCTCAAATGCGCCCAAGCTAGTGATGAAATGAGAGAATATTTTTCTAAGTATAAATATTTAAATTCCACCTCTAGAAGAAAATATGCCTAAGTCTAATGGAGGAGATGAAATTTTCAGAGGCATGGATAAAATTGGCAAGAATGAGTCGGAATACTCTAGCTTCATAGGTTCAATGAGAAATTTTAAGTCAGAGCAAGGAAATGCACCTGGAATTGAAGAAATGGATTAAAATTGTTGAAGATTATTTTTCTAAGGTTCAAAATTCAAGAAAATTAAATGAACCCGTTCGTTGTATACCCATGAATTCTACACGTTCTGAAGAAAATTTTCTTCTGGGTATCGAAGATTATCGATGAGGAGTTGATTTTAAAGTCTTCCATGCTTCGTCGGGGCCTTCAGGATGGAGATTTTTGATGGGCACAGGATTGATGAATTTCCTAAGGGAAATTTGAAAATTTTTCTAAGGCAAGGAATAAATGATGTTGAAATAAAGTGTTGTGGCTGATGAATTTGAAAATGATCGCCTAGATAATTTTTGATCAAATTCCTGATGAAAGAATTTCTTCTCGAGTCTGAGTTGGATGAAATATCAGAGTGAAGTGCGCCAGGCAGAATACAAGATGGGTTGGGAATTTGGTTAAGGCCTGAAGAATTTGAATGAACGCTTGGAGATCAAAGCATGAAAATCCTGGTAAGTGAGTTAAGTTTACATTATGAAGTGTTCTAATGCTCTTCTCCTTGCTTGTTTTGCAGGATGAACGTGGAGGCCAGAGCACGATGACTTGAAGTGGTGAAGCACGATGATATTACAACCTTCAGAGGAAGATAAAGTTATGAGTTTCACATGAAGGAAAGAAAAGTTGCGAGAAAATGGCTAAGTGTTGAAACTCAAGTGACAAAGAAGAAGTTGAAGAACAACGTCAAGAAAGAAGATCGAGAACAGTGTGAACGCGTCTACAAACGGGAATCTTCTAGAAGGATGATGGACATTATGGCTCATTTATTACCCCACTCTCCTCTTAGTGGCGGTTTTTAGGGCGAATCTTGTTTAGGGCTGAGGTGGCACAATCTGGGCCATCCAGCCGATTGTAATCTAAGCCGTCCGTTGGACTTGGCCAACTATAAAAGGGGGAGTCCCCCTCATTTGTATCACATTAGATTTAGAAGTAGAAGCAGAGCTTAGAGAGGAGTAGAGAGAAATTGATAGAGTAGAAAGTAAAGTAGTTTAGATTGAAAAGGAAGGAAAGTCTTCCCTTTGGATACTTTGTAAGAAGTTGTCATGAATGCTTTCATAATAAAAGAATTTTCATTGATGGTGATTTCTTCTTTGTTATGAGTAGTTGTTGAGGCTTCTTCGTCCTTCCAATTCACGTAGCATCTTGAAGTAGCTTAAAGTAAAGTAGATTTCATTTCATGCAAGTACTTAGCAATTGTGGAATGTGGTGTTCGATTTGAACAAGACTTCGCTTGTCCATACCACTAGCGGGCTCACTGACGGTGGGTTCGCCTTGCGTGGTCAACTGGAACCTTGCAAAATTTAACTTCGATTATGGTTTATATGTTGGCATGCGTCGTCGCGATGGTGTCTTCATGTTAGATCGTGATCTGAACATCTTGAGTCACTCCTCTGAAGATTGCACCAGTTCCGCGGAAGCTGTCCGAAGTGAGGCAAAATGAAGCTTGGTTGAAGTCTGTGAAAATTGATCGCCATGTCCCATGCTCTAGAGTAGAACATAAACTTCTTAGGCCCTACATTCTTTTAAATTCAGTTCATTTCTGGTTAGAATTAGGAAACTTGTGCTCACTTTCCAAATCATTCGAACCACATGAAGGCCCTTAGTCCGTTGTCTGCTGTCAACTGTCGAACATTTGTGTAAGTCCCCTTGAAATACTAGCAAAATCACATTGAGCCAACTGAGTCTATTCGCACTTAAGGAACCTTGGAGTTAAATGTATGATCTATCTTGCAATCTTAGCATGCAGGAAACTTTGTTCAAGAGAGGATAGGGTATCCGTTGGGAAACTTTATTCTGTGTTGGTGCGGTCTCAAAAGCCACGTCAACATTACCTCCCACTCATCCATCCTCATCGTCACCTAACTCCACCTCACCTCCCTCGCCAAACCATGCCATTGAACTTTACATGTCTCAACTTAAACAAAGAATGAAACATGAATTTATCACCGGTATTATCCTTACCACCCATTGTGATAAATTTGGGTAGTAAAGATGATGATGCAAAGATTGATGAACAAATGCATAATGAATTATCTTTGTTGTTCTTAGAATCTATGAATTTAGATAGGGGCTATGTCTACAATCTTGTCAACTGTCTCCTTTTGAAGCCTTTCAACCTCACTTTTGTCTCTTCTAATAAGGGTAGTCACCCTTTGGTTCATCCTTAATTATGTGTTATACAACTCAGCCAATGTGGCTTTATTTTCCTTTGGGAGAGGATAACCAATCTTTTTCAATGCATATTCTTTTATTTTTGCTTCTTTTATTTCTTCTTGCCTTCTTTTCACTGAGACATTGCACAACTCCGTAGGAATTTGGTTTTCAATGTTCTTCATGTCAACTTCTAAAACAATAATATACTTTATGATAGCTTCTACAATGGTGGCCTTATCCACCTCATCTTCTTGATTGTACAAGGATGCAATTTTTGCTAACATCTCATTCTGCAAAATGTTATTGAACAGTGCTTCTAACTTCATGGGAGTTTGTGTGCTTAGAAGAGGTGTTTCCTTTTGCTTTTTCCTTTCATTTAGAGTCTTCTTCTGCCTTATTTTTGCTTTCTTCTCCAGAGACACTTTCTTGGTTTCTTCTTCCTTCTTTCCTCTCATGTGGATGGCAATTGCCTTCTTTTCTTTTTCTTCTTCTTCATCGGTGTCCACAACATCCACTCTATGTTTCTGGGAACTTGCTTAACTCTGTGAAGCTACATCTTTTCTCTTCCGAACCAATTGAGGTCCTTCTTCTTCATCTACTTCCTCTTCAACATTTACACTTATGTTATTTTTTCTTACTGCTTTCTGTTTTATTCTCTTCTTGGTAGGGCCTCTAGGTGGTGTTACTGTAGTAGATTTCTTATTTTTAGACCTTGTACTTTGTACAACCAGAGGCGACTTCTCCTTCACTAAAGACTTTTAGTTGATTTTCTCTTTTCTCCTGTAGGGGGCTTAGTCTCGAAGGACTTTTGAATGTTCTACTAGACCTTCTAGAGCCTGATGAGCTTCCCAGAGCTCCAACCCTTGCTCTTGCTTCCTCCACTTCCTCCTTTGTGAAGCCCATGTCCTCCACAAATTGTGCAACCACCTTTATTACTGGTTTATTTTGCTCCATATGCACCTCCATTGATTTTTCTTCATAGATGCCATATCTTCCTTCTGTGTTTTCCTTAGGCTTGCTAAGCATAAAATCAATTGAGACAATAATCTCTTGTTCAGTAATCTCATATCCCATTGTTGGGATCCAAACTATCCTTGGTTCAACTTCTTGAATGATACATTCATTTTTTGATACCATGTATATGATTTCATCCTTGTATTTTTCCACCATTTTCTTAGGGATTCTTTCTCTTTCATGCATCCTCTTCTAAAACTCCACAAAGAAAGCTTCAAGAGCTTCATTTTGTGCCTCTGTATCACCAATACCTTAAGAAAATATCTAATTTGATGTGCAACTGGTCTTCCTTTTAACCATACAATACTTTTAGTACCAGACAATTCTCTCAAGAAGTAGGAAAATGGACAATCAATTAGGGTACCATACCTAAATGAGTTTATTTTCCTTGGTCTTCTCCAAATTGTCCATCAATTGTTGTCTCAACAACTCACAACTTGATCATAGTCGATTCCTTTTTCCACTATCTCATAAGCAATGTTTATTGCAGTGGCAAATACATAATTATCTCCATTGGTGAAATAAAGCTTGTAACCCATCATCATAATTGTATACTTCATAGCTGGATTTCTAATGTTATTCACTGCCAAAGCCCTTTTGTCATATGTGGCACCAGTTAACTCTGTGACCACTTCATTTTTCACTAGCTGAGTGCCAAAATAGGTCCGGTGGAGCACAAACCTATAAATTCTCTAATCACATCCTTGTGATTAACCTAGGCATGTCAGTCCAGACAAATCTATAATGAATTCTGCTCAATGCAATTCTAACCCATTCAATTTGGAAACCCAATTCCCACACATCAAGTTTCTTCACAACTCGGTTTTGATATTCTGGTTTCAAGGTAAAGTTATCTCCAGTAAGTTCATTCACCCATACCTCTCCTGGCTTAGAATGATTATGTTCTTCCAATTTGCAATGAATGTAAATCCTTATGTCTTTCGTATGCAACACACCATTTGGAACCTTAGAAAATGCGCCTAAGGGATCGACCTCCATGGATTTAACAGGATGTTTCTTAAACTTGGGCCGTGACCTATCAGTAACTTCAATAACACTCGGTGTAGCCATTTCAAAATGAATTCAAATTGTTTTCAACAAAGTTCTCTATGAAACTAGGGAAACAAAGATTGTAAATACATTTTCCTTCGCTTTTATGATTAGGTTTTGAACGCACCAAATGACAAATCACCTTGATCACTCCAAATCTTTTCTTTGTTGCTCTACTCCTTCTCAATGCTTGTTGTGAATGAATTTAACTAAGTAAAATCACTTATAACCTTTTGAAACTCACCCAATTTTGCATTGCATGCTTCAAACAATAAAGTTGGCAAACCCTTCAATGCGTGCATAGTTACCTTC
>VDFB02091951.1:0-16029 GCA_007258455.2 Sequoia sempervirens | reverse complement strand
GATCCTTTCGGAAATTATCATGCTACCGGATTAGGCACATATGTGATCTATGATGAAGACCAAGTTCTTCCAAAGGTCGTCAAAGAACCCGACAATGACCAAGCAAGTGAGCTATGGACATTGTATTTTGACGGAGCAAGAAGCAAAGTTGGAGCTGGAGCAGGCGTATGTCTAATATCCCCATAGAATGAAAAGTTGTTGAGGTCTTTCTGATTCCAATTCGCCTGTTCAAATAATGAGGCTGAATATGAAGGGCTAGTCCAAGGCCTAAGCCTAGCGGAACGAATGGGTATCAAGCAATTGATTGTGTTCGGAGATTCCGAACTGGTAGTTAATCAGGTCCGAGGAATTTCTCTGCAGCAAAGAATATCCGCATGAGATCCTATCGGCATCGAATCTGGGACCTTGTAGAAAGTTTTGAAGCCTTCAACATCCTGACCATTCCCCGAACACAGAATGGCGATGCAGATCGCATGGCGGTAATCGGTGCTCAGTTTGATCCTATCTCCGACTTGCTTCGGAACAAATATTCAGTGCGAGTGCTTGTTCGACCAGCAATACCCGACAATGACCAAAGTTGGCAAGTCTTTGAGAGCGATGAACACATCGCCTCATTTATTCAACACTCAGGGGAATTTGCTGATCAACTCCAACCAAAGATCGCCGAGGCCTACGAAGGACAAATTATGCAGCTAAAGTCAAATAAGCTTCCGAAAGGATTGGTTACTCTCGAAAAAAAATTCGATTGTAGTGACGCCCGAAATGATAAACGGAAATTTGTGGCAGACAAAAGCGATTATGAAAATCTTCGGGTTTCCGACGGCAAAAATCTTAGAGTCGGAAAGGATGTCTCACAGCAAGAAAGAGAGAGACTTATCGGTTTCTGCGGAAAATATGGAGCTTCGGCCCGTCTTACGATGATCCGAAGGCGACCTCGCATCATCCAACATAATATTGAGCTACCGGGCGTAAACCAACCGATAAAAGCAGCTACCAAATCCTAAAGTTGAAGCTCATTTACAAGAGCGCACCAAGCTCATACGAGTCACGATTGTCTCCAACCCAAACATAGCACTCTTGGGCACTCAAACCGGCGCCGCAAAATCGGAAGAAGAAATCTATGACATCCACCATGCACCGACTTAAGACCCCAAACGCGTTAATAATCCCAAAGTTAATCCACCATCTATCATTCTGGTGGAATCATCAACTTCTCCAAACCGTCAGCAGGATCAAAACAAGTTAAGTCTGCCCGGATGGCTTCTCTGGCTATAACCAGATCCGAGTAAAAGAAGAAGATCAGCACAAGACTACGTTCACCACCAAGTGGGGAACATTTGCATATGCTAAAATGCCTTTCGGTTTATCTAATGCAGGGGAAACTTTCCAGAGAGCTATGGACGTCGCATTTAGCGAACTGATCAATAAGTTTATCCTAATCTATTTGGATGACCTTACTATGTTTTCTAAATCTAAAGATGATCATTTCGATCATCTGGAGTTGGTTTTTCAAAAGTGCCAGGAGTTCGGGATTTCCCTAAATCCAAAGAAATGTGTATTCGGAGTACCTCAGGGTAAACTCTTAGGGCATTTTGTGTCTAAGGAAGGTATTTCTATTGACCCCGAACGAGTAAGGGCTATAAGGGAGCTTCCCCTTCCAGTAAATAAGAAAGGTGTCCAGTCTTTTCTGGGCAAAGTAAATTTCGTCAGCAAATTTATTTCCGATTTTGTGGGAATAATTAGGTCGATCACCCTAATGCTGAAAAATGATCAAGCTTTCAAGTGGACAACAGAGGCTCAGGGGGCATTTGAAAAGGTCAAGGAAGCGATCTCCTCAGCCCCGGTGTTAATCAATCCAGATCAACACAAAGATTTTATAATGTATGCCTTCGTGAAGCCCGCATCGCCACCGTGTCGACTGCGCGATAGAGAAGGTGAGATATCCAGCCGCTTCTATTCCCTAACCTTTTAAAGGATTATGAGGCAAATTATAACTTTGTTGGAAAGATGTTTAACAGTAAAGGGACTTAAAAGTTCCGCATCTAATTTCAAACAAAGTTCTGCATATGTCACAATAATTCTAAGCAAAGGGAATACCGCCGGAGTGGTAGATCACAGAAAAAAGGGCTAATTGGATCACCAAGATCCTAGAGTATGACATCGAGGTTAGGCCTACCAAGACTGTCAAAGGCAGAGGACTGTGTGAGTATATGGCACGGGACGAGGAGATGCCTGCTAAAGAGGAACAGCCAGAGCTTGTCCTGATAAATGGATCGGGATCGGAGGATGATTGGCTGAAAGATAGAACGAACTTCATGCGAACCGAAAAGTATCCGCTAGGCCTCTCATCCCAAAAAAGAAGGTATTACCGCCTTCAGAATTGCGGATACATGCTGATAGAAGGAGTTCTTTTCAAAAGGAATTTTAATGGTGTGCTCCTACGATGCGTTACTTTGGGGGAGGCACAGAGGATCCTCGACGCATTTCACAATAGCGACGATGGCGGACATTTCTCCGCTAAAACTACCGCCATCAAGGTCCTACGGGCTGGATATTATTGGCCTACACTTTTCAATGATTCCTACTCTCTGGTAAAAACTTGTAAAAAATGTCAGTTCTTCTCCGACAGAAGGAAGAATTCAGCAATGCCCCTCAAACCTATTGTGGCGGATGAACCATTTGCGCAATGGGGCCTGGACTTTATCAGAATGATCAACCCGGTTTTTAGTGCCGGACATAAATGGATTCTGACTGCTACAGACTACTTCACAAGGTGGGCGGAGGCTATTCCCCTTAAGGAGGCGACGGAAGCAGAGATTGTGGACTTCCTCGAGGCTCTGGTGACAAGGTTCGGCCCTCCGAAGACAATCATTTCGGACAATGCTAGAGCATTTGTAGGCACAAAGGTATGTCACTTTGCATTAAAAAATGGCATATTCCTTAAAACATCATCAAACTATTATCCACAGGGAAATGGCCTAGCCGAGTCGACAAACAAAAGTTTAGTCCGACTCCTCAAAAAGGTTGGCTCAGAACACCAGAGGGAATGGCATAAAAATCTCCGAAAAGCACTCTGGGCTAACCGCATAACTCCTAAACAAGTCCTCAAGACTTCGCCCTATGAGCTAGTATATGGGAAAGAAGCGCTGTTACCTATCTCTATGGAGATCCCGACGATACAGTTATTGAAATCTCTTGAGATAGAACTAAATGATGCCATGGAGGTTCGGCTTGCCGAACTACTGGAAGTACAAGAAAAAAGGGAGAATTCCCTAATAGCGATGACAAACCGTCAACAGGTGGTCAAACGGTGGTTTGACAAAAAGGCTTCCGACCAAGGCCTAAAAAGTGGAGACTTAGTGCTGAAATATGACAGCAGGGCCGCAAAGCCAGGTCAGCACGGTAAGTTTGATAGCCTATGGGAGGGACCCTTCAAAATCATTCGGTGCATGCAACACAACGCTTTTGAGCTGGAAAACATGGAACAGGAGCCGTTAGGAATCCCCGTCAATGGGATTCATCTGAAGTTATTCATTAGGCAAAATGCTCTACCCTGTACAGTTGTAAATAACGCTTTTGTTTCCTTTCCTATTTTTGGCCTATTCTTTTGCTAGTCAGTTGTCTTGTTACGCATTTGCTCATCGTCATTAGCGGGTAAAACACCAAAATTTCTTAAGTACAAAATATACTCATAAACGGAGAAAAAGCACGAAAGATTTGCAAACCCAGAAAAAATAAACATAGAAGCAAAGGGAGCATAGTTTTCTTTTAAAAAGAGAGACGTATATATTTATATATATATGTTCCTGGGTTACAAAATGGCATGAATGCTGATTTTTCAAAATGTACAAGTATTAGAACATACTATATATACAGCGGCCTTTTATCAGGCTTATCTAAAGCAAGTATGTTATATCAGCAGGCAGGAAGGCAAGGGGTTTATCTATCCACATGAATGGCTGGCAGCAACCGACGCATTCACCGCAGCGTTCGCCTCTTCCTCGTCCACAGGCTCCTCGGCAGCACTGGCAGCATCATTCAACAAGGCGTAGTCGGTGGTGGATACACCAGGTCCCTGAAGTCGGTATACCATTCTACGTCGTAGAAGGGTATCACGTTGTAGCTCCTGAACAGGAAGTGTAGGGCTTGGGTAACCCTTTGCTGATGCTGGCCATGGGTCTGCAGGCGGAATCCGCTAAGAAATGGTAGCCAAGCCACAACAGCTTCTTCTTCAATATAGCGACATAGGTCGCTGGCTGATGGCAGACCTATCCCATACGCGGCGTGTGTGACAACCTCGCCAAGCCCGTTCAGGTACTTCTTCGGGAAGATCTCCTTGACCAGCTTCAAGATAAGAGGCCGGGGGACGCAAATGTCCAGCATGGACGCTACAAAGTGCGAACACACGTCGGTGTTCACCCTATGCTTGTCTTCATATTCAACGCAGTCCTTGCCTAGGACCCACTTCATGGCTACCAGAGCAAGAGAGTGCTTTTTCTTCGTCATTCTTTTGAGCCTTCTGGTAGAGATCTCGCCTACAAACGCCGTCTGTGATTTGAATGAGGTAAGACGAATTGGGGTATCCATTTCCCCTGACACTATCCCTAAGACTGCTGAAATAACGCCGAGTCGGCTCACCACCTAACCTATGAAAAGACTTGCGAAGCAATCTGCTACTGACCTATCACTCCAAAAAGCTAAGTATGTTTGCTTGCTTTCCACTGGGCTATTTATAGAAAAATTGACAAGACATATGCCAATCCGCCTGTAAGAAACGTGATGTATACTGGCTGCAATCTCAAAGGCCGAGTCTGCGTTTGCTCACGTTTTGGGCTGATACATGCACGATAGCACGGCTCTAGGCATGCTTAATTAAATGGAGTTAATTAAGTAAGCATTAAAAAGGTGGCACTTGTTGGTGAAGGGACGTATGGCCGTATGCAATTGTGTCATATCTCAAACGCATCCCGGAACCCAAGGCGATCCTCGTATCTTTTCATGCCGTGATCGTTTGCTTGGCGTAATCATTCCAGCCAGATATTAAATGCCGGTACATGCTAACGCAAGGTGAGAAAGCCAGTTGCAGGCTCATTTTCCAAGGAGACCAGGGCGTATCACACGAGCTTTTGAAAGCAATGATGAAATCTGGCCGCCTCGGAGTAGCAATCAGTTCGTCTTGCACGAAGTTGCCAGGTTAACGGTACATGCCGAATTAAATGCAAAAGGCCTGCTTTCGCCTACCACCTTTGGAAAGTTGCTATTATTGCATGAAAACGCTTGGTTTTTCAAAGTCTTTTCACAAAAGCTAAGGAGGGTGCAAAGTGTTTTCTGTCTGTATATCCAGTGCAGTGTATTCACAAGCCAAGAAGCTTACAAGTTCTGCAACGAAAGAAAGATGTCGGAATCTTCAGCTCAGCCGATACAAGAAGAGATCAGCCAGGACCTGTTTATGGCTATTCGTTCCTCGGACGAGGTATACGTATTTGACGATGTAGCATATGCAACTCCAGGTATACCCGCGAATACAAGAAGAGCAAACACAGAGGAGCTAGAGAGACCGAAAGAGTGGAATAACCCGAAAAAGGTTATGGAAAAGTGGGCTAATATCTACGACCCAAAGCTTGCCAAGAACCCTAAATCTCTCAGAGAGGCAGCTTGTGCAAGGTTATCAGCGTCAAAGGTAGACCAAGCCATGGCAAATAGAGTCTGGCTTAGCGGTCTTCCACAATACATGGTCCCACTGGTGCACTATTGCCCGGAGGTGGTCGACGCGGCTGTTCAACGCTACAACCCAGATACCCACTGCATTGAAGGTCGCAATTTAAGGGTTTAGATCAACCTAGAGGCCATCTGACATATGTTATGTATCCCTAATCCCAAAAGGAGAAAGGAGAATATCGAGCATTTCCGCCCAAGCAAAGGGGAAAAAATATGGAAAAAGATGAAAACCAGCTCCGAGTTCTTGCTAGAAGAAACTAATAAGAAGGGTGTTGCCTCCGCTAAGGCACCGAGTATCCCATTATCACGTGGTTCATTCCACGATGACCTCCAGAACCTCATCTCCATGCTGGCATTTGTTTGCGGCCGAGACTCCGATGAAAAGATTGAGGCTTTTCAGCTAGGCCCTGCGATGCAGTTTCGCAAACAGCGTGAACATTTCTAGTATGATTTTTCTCAGTTCATGGTTGAAGAAATGATACAGCAAATAGAGAATTATTAGGCGGAGAAGAAATTTTGATTTCTTTCCTACCTGGTCCACATGTTCCTGCACCAGAATCCAGATTTCTTTGCCCGGTTTGTCCCTCTATCAATTTTTGATGAGCAGAAAAAAAGAAAGCTGGTGTCTACATGGACACCCTACCTTTCCGCAACATATGACTATTATGCCTTCGCGGACTATTTCATAGCTCCGGTTCTGAATGATTTGATCGGAGAAGGTGATATTGTCCGGCTTAACACTGAGTAGACTGGATTTCTGCAAAGCTACAACCCCGCTTGTGACTGGTTCTTGGGCAAGGATTTCACAATCCTTCGAATGCGGGGCTTTATTGGTAAGCCTTTCCTGCTCCCGGCCTGCGTCACTGATAGAGTGCTCGCGCTGGAGGTTTTCCGGCAGGTGTGCATCGTTGATTTCATGTTCTGTAGCCGCGATAGTGTCAAAAAGAAGGGATTCTTCACTTGCCCGAAGAGTTTCAAATCAATAACACTTGTTAAAAAGCAATCGCACGAGTTGCTAGAGCACAAACTGGCATAGCTAGGGTTGGTACTAGTAAACGATAAGTGGGATTACAACCCTTTCAATGATCTACCCGAGCCACACATGAATGTTACACATGTTCCCCGACCATACTGGGAGAAGCGGCGTAATTGCCGGACTGATAAAGATGAAATTTTTGTTGAGTTAGCACAAGTCCCTACGCCAGATACCAGGGGCCCATGGCACAAGTTCTACTTTCTAGTGGTTGTGGCCAGGGACATAATTCGTCGACCGCCCTCTTTCCGAGGTAAAGTCGTTGAAAAGTCGGTGGCATCCGGCTTTGGAGAATCTACGCCAGGGTCGAGATCAAGGGAGTGAAAGGTCCGGATAAAGGCCAGCCAATGATCAAATGCAAACAAAGCGAAAAGGAGGAGAAGCAGCCGATATCAGCAGGGAGGCGATGCCTCCGATACCCAGCCGCTATCTTAGTACTAATGTGCACTTTAATATCGAGGGCGCATGCCGTAGACGTAAACCGGTCGGACAACACCCTCGACAAAAGGGTCAAGCTAACTTTGAAGCTAGTGGCGATCCATATAAAACAGCGTCTTACTATCGGGTTAGTTTCCACATATGAACCGTCCAGGAGAAACACCAGTAGTCAAATCACCGAGGAGTTCTGCCCGGTCGAATGATCCACAGACCCACCGTACGACCGGTCAGTAGTTGCCTCGTTCACCTTCCCTCTCTCACATCTCTCATTGTTCCACATCACCCTACTGCAATGCGCGCTCATACGCCTGCATTAATTAGAGCCCTCCACCCTCTGCTTCTGGTCCAGCCTTTTCCGTTGGATTTGCCTAGTATTCACAAGCCCAACCATTTATAATTACTCCTCTGATCATGCTTACGCCTACTGCTGCCGCCCAGACTTTCCTCACCTCGCTTTCAGAAAATATTCCTCCTATTGGCCCCCACTCTTTTTCTGAGATGCTTACAGATCCCTTCCCATCGCAACAGGCCGATACACAGGCAGCAACTCCGTTCCCTCGGCCAATGGGCCTTACAACTGAACCTCCAATTCAGCCGCTGCAAATGTTTAGCCCTGCTCAGAATCCTCAGGCCAGGCTGTGGAATGTGCCACACTTTTCCCCGCAAATGGTTACCCTCCAGAAAAAGCAAATGTGTGCACCTATGAAAGTCACCTATCCCTATGCCCTGCCTTCTGGTGTCCCTTTCGTAGGTGGGCTAGTTTCATCACCAGTTGAGTTCATAGCACAGATAGATTGTGGAAAGGAGGCACGTGCAAATAGAATGAGGCGACGTAAAGCGAAGGATGACAATGCCCCCGCCGAGCCGAGAGTACAAGCTTCGTATGACGAGGCCCGCCAAGAGTTGAAATTTGCAACTATGTACCCGAGGATAAACAAGCCCCAAGGAGAAATGCAACCCAAGGACTATGAGATTTATGCCGTCGGACTTGACATGAAGGTGGCCCGGCCACAAGATAAAGTCGAATTCATGGAGGAGACACAACGGGTGGTCACTTCTGACTTCCTAAAGACTGGTCGCCAGTTAAAGAAGAAGGATGAACAGCTCAAGGCAGCCAAGGATAGGGTGAGCTTTCTAGAGGCAAAGGAAAAATCCTTAGAGGCGGATATCAGCAGAAGCGAAAGAGCTAACAGCGAAATGAAAGCAGGCTTCATGAAGTTCGCGAAGACTCAAAAAGCGGTCGACCACGTCTTATTAAAAAGAATTACAAACTAAAACCAAAGCATCATAATAGAGAACCTCGGTCGATGGAAGAGGGGCTTGAGCGTTTACCGAGGAGAGGTAACGATTAAAGATGGTAGAAAGGTGAGGAGGTCGCAAAACGGTATCAACAAAGAGCCTGAGGAGAAAATTTGAATTAAAGTCCTAAAGACAAAACTAGAAGAAGGAAACTCCGGCGGGAAACAAGGACCAAATAGAAGGTGAACTCAGAGACAAAGCAGTTAGAAGGAATCGACTAACCACTCGGTGAACAAATTTGGAATAAAAAGAAATAAAACGACTAATAAGCGGGTTAAGCGACGAAAAAAGAAATTTGGGTAAGGCTGGGGAATACGATTTCAAGGGGAAGCCGAGAAATTTCTTAAGCTAAAACCTGTGTTACTTACCCGGCCGATATCATTCCTTGTCCAGGGCAATTGTACATTTCTCACTGGGAGAAAATCAAAACTTTCTGCCTAAATCTGCAGCCTATCCTCCGGTTCATCGACAAGGCATTAAGACTCAATCAGGAAGCCCACGATGCAATGGAGCAATTCCCTCGTTTCATCCTAGAAAAGGTTCCTGAGGCAAGGGACTTGCTAAATAAGCTATACTCTGTCTCAGACGAGATCCTTGCCGGGGCGGGTATTGAAGATCGGGACACCGCTGCTCAAACGGCAAATAAATTCATTCATTGCCACTCCGCTTTCCAGCGTACTAAGGCAGCGGCGGCTTTTCTAAACAAGGCGCTAGACGGTATTCGGGGAAGTTTCTCTGACTTGGGAAAATTGGGATTGCCATCTCCGTTCCTTGAGGATGGCACTATTGCCACGGCTGCACAGATTACAGAGGTTATTCAACAGAAAGAGAACGATCCGGAGGCGTTCAAAGATTTCGGCATTACAAAGCGATGGCGGATGTCGAGGTCATTCATCCACACTCCCGGTTACTTTTCCACATATCCAGAGGTAGGCCCGACATGGAGGTGCTACCTCATAAGGAAACTATTGACCTGGGGCTGAAATTTGCGTGGCATGTACGACCATCCAGAAGTGGTGGTGCGCTGCGGTGCACTTTCCAAACTCCTAATGATACGTTTGCCTAGATGAAGGCTGCAGTGCAATGGGGAGCAGTTTTGGGTTCTTCGTTCCTTACATCCAAAAGCCCACGATAGTGGCCAAAGCTATTAAAAATAAGATTCAAACCGACTCCGCCGGGTTTTGGTGTTGTTGATATTAGGTGTGTCGACTGTGTGTCTCAAGTTGTTTGGCTTCCGGCCCGGATTTTTGATCTTCCTTAGCATTTTTCGCCGCGCGGGCTGGCGAGAAGCACCGCTTCGAGGTCCTAAAATTGATGTTGTTGAAGTCCGTGTCTCGCCCACGGGGATTCTTATTTTGTTGCTTTATATTTTCTTCAGGTCGCTATGCCTTCCACAACGGTCCAGCACTCCTAAGATTGTTAGAGGGGCCCACATCTCGATACATGGCGGCGTATCTGCAAGCTTTCCTTTGCGAGGGATAAAATATGCGGCTGCCAAGCTGCAAAACATTTTTTGTTTACGGCATTCTCTGTTCCTGCCGGTGGAGGCTACCTTGACCACATGGCGAGAATTTCATAGCCTTTTCAATGCAACCCAAGGAGATAAAACGCAGCGGGCTCCGAAACGCTGCCAAGCGTCTTTCGGATCTAGTTCACACAGCTTCCTCCCCACCTCAGCATAGCATTTGACCCTTCGAACACGTGTCGCTTCTTCGCAATCTTTCGGCAGCTAAAGGAGGAGTTCTCATTCGGTCCGCGACGTGCTGCCGCATGCCTTTCACTGATCATCGAAGCAGGCTGTGGGCTGGCAAAGCGGGTTTGTGTTATCAGGCGCTGGTCGTCATAGTTCTCTGAGGCGGTAGATGGCACTTGTCGCCTCGAGGCTTGGTTCGAACCGCTACCATCATTACAAAGGGCATGCCTGCAACCAATCAACTGGATGCTAGGTTCTAACTAATTGCTGTTATAACGGCATTGGGAATGTTCTGATTCGGGCATCATTGCAGGAGATTGGGAATCTTTTCTATTACAGCTTCCAAAGCGGTGGGAATTTTTTCTCTCCAGCTATATATACTCTCTCGGTCAAGAAGACAAGGGTCCAAGATTTTAGAAAGAATACTGGTTTTTAGCAAGAGACACCAGGCCTCTTTTGCATGTTTATTCACAAGAAACTTTCAGACTGTGCCTATTGTTCAGCCTTTCTGTTTTCATGTTTTGTTTAAACTATAAACTGTGCTCTTTATGGTCTTAAGCATTTCATTTGAAGGGACTTCTATGCATTGAATACAAACTTGCTTACCTAAACCATGTCTTAATGACTCTTCTTAGCAGTGAGAATGTATGCGATACTTTTATGTCAATTAAATGAATTGTTTATGCTATAGCTTTAAGTTTCTGATGTTTTGGAACATAGCAATAACATTCAGGCCCTCAAGTCTATGATTTATCGTGCCTATCAGAAAGCTTTGGCGCATCGCCTTAGATTTAAATTTGCTTTATTATATCTGCTTCCTTTTCCCTTTCCAAAAACCCATTATAGAAGAAGCCTACTTCTTTAAAACCCGGAGGTCACTCAGTTCGGTGCAAAGGGTTCCCCTTGAACTGAGTTTCCCATAAGGCACTGTTACCTCGTCAAATTTTGGCATCAACAGGAAATAAAGTATCCTAAGTAAACTTATGCTAAAGTGTAATTAAATAATTAATTACACCAACAATTTTCACAATGCACTTTTGAAAATTTTGAAACTAAAACTTACTACCTTAGACCTAGAACTAAAAGACATTACCGAAAGCTTGCAAATCATTAAAAAATAGTTAAAAAATACCTAACCAAGACTCATTTTCCCTTACTGGAAAATTATTCTCTAATCAAGTCAAAGCTAAACCTTCTAGCATCTGAAAAGGCATTAAAAATCACGCTAAAATCCACATAAACATCTCAGAAAAACCTAACTAGGACCCATTCGCTCTTACTGGAAAATGAGTCCCTATTAGCTATTGATCTACATTTTCTAGAAATTAAAATCCCAGTCTTAGGCTTCTAATTGCTGCTGTTACTTTCTTGTTTTAGTTTCTTGATTTGTTGTTTCACCAAATTCATTGCATTTAGCTTAAATTGCTTCATTTTAATGCATTGTTAAAATTCAAAATTGCATTTCCAATTTATTGCATTGTGTAATCAGTAAATTGCATTGCTTAGAATCTGAAAATTGCATTTCATTCTAGGTTTTTGCATTACCTCTTTCCATTTAGGGTTTGTACACTTGGGTTGTAAAACTTGCATGAGCTTTACAACTTGGTGTCATATTCGTAATACTATTATAAGAAAAATTTTGAGGCTCATGTTATCCCGTGATATCTCACTCACCATCGATCTTGGGTTTTCTGACTCTCTTTCTAATAGTCTTGTTAATCAACCCTCCATGGCTCATAGTTTGCATACCTCATTGCCAATGACTTCATTTCTTACAATCAATGTGCATGCTATTATTGACAAGCTAGATGAACAACTAGAAAACTTACAAGCCCATATCCTTAGTGAATGCATAGATATTAGCACGGTTCCCATTATACAAAATCTAAGGAAAGTGCTTAAAACTCAAAATGAAACATAAATCATTTATAGCCTTAGTTGCTTCTTTCATGAGTACTTGAACAAACAAGACAATAATAACATACCTGTCATAATCAATCTTGCTAGTGAAACTAAGAACAATGTTAACATGAATGATGATAATACAAAACCACATCTTGTAGATAGAATGGTAGGATTCTTCGAAACTAGACATCATAAGGGATCAACTAAAAAACATCTTAACATTGCTTTCTCAGAAAATGACATACTTAAACATGCGCTTGATGGTCCTCTTTACATAGCTAGATGAATAAATTATAAGCCCACTAATGGGATATTGATTGATCCCATCTATGGATAGAATGTGATCACTGAAGAATTATTATATGTGCATGAACGATATCAAGATACATATGAAAAACCAAAATCATGGATCAAGACACATATTGGGTTTTCTTTCCCTATGATAGGCTCAATAGATCTCCCTTTAAAGGTTGGACTAAAAAAACTAAATGTATCATTCTCCATCATTCTGCAATCAGACCAATTTCATGTGAAGCTAGGCTATCCATGGCTTTGCTCCATGAATTTCCTCCCTTTGATTGTGCATAAGTGTCTAAAGTTTCCATTTGGCAATATCTTTACTATACATCATAGTGGATTTAATCCTACCTCAACCCAAGGAAATTTTTCATTAGATTTCTTTTGGCTCAAACCTATGGAACCTATCAAGCCTCATGAGGATTTATTTTTCAAAAACTATCAAAACTTAAAGGAAAAGAAAATAGCAAAATTATCCCTCTGAAACATGCCTCAACCTATGACTGAAATGTTAAACAGGCGCAGGACAATTGAGAGGGGGGGTGAATCAGTTGTCACATAATTGAAAAATTAAAACTTGATACTTATTAATTTCACAACCACATAGTTTTGTTATTAATTAAGAGCATGAAACACAAATAATAGAAAGTAAATCAACACACTAAACACCAAATTTTTACGTGGAAAACCCAATGAGGGAAAAACCACGGTGAGGGTTAACTCAAAATATAAAAGATTATAAAACAAAGGCTCACTGCCAAGGGCTCACTACCTAGAAGATGAATCACTGTCCAAGTACAAAGGCTCACTGCCTATAGAAAGGACTCACTATCCAACAGGGAGGCTCACTACCTATATATGCAAAAGAGAACAAAAAAAATCCACCACAACAATTAATGCACATTCACAAGATTGCAGAAACCCTTATCTCAATGCCTTCAACACAATGGAGAACTGCTATCATAACTCACACACACAGCTCGACTTGCTTTTATACCATCCTCAACCTTAGAAACTTTCTCCAAGGTCGGCCACAAAAACATAAATTCAAAAATTCAAAATAGGTCGGAACCTCAAAATTCCCACTGTGGAAAGGAATAAGAGTGGACCAATAATACATTTTTCAAGATAAAAAATAATATCTCAAAACAACCACACACTAAATTATTTTTTATTCTTCAAATGAAGTGTAAACACCAAGTCAGCCAAACCTAATGAAAACAAAAATAAACATTGATGTGCACGCTTCCCAATCAGAAGATGACACATGAACTCCACAACACACTTCATTAAGCACAAGAATACACCTTTGAATCTTCTACATAGATCTACAGCAAAACAAAAAACTTCAATCACTGAACACCTTTCACCAGTCCATCAAGACTATATAAACTCACATTGAATTACTAAAACATGACTTTCAAATGACCAACCTTCAAACCTCTTTCCTAGAGCACAAAAAATACCTTCACAAGACATATCCCAGATTTGTAATATCTGAAATGAAACAATAGAGAACTGTAGAGCAAAACTATTTCTCCCAGTCCACAAAAGACCAATTTTTCCAGAGCAGTTCACACATTGGTGAACATAACTTTTACACACCATCATACTAGAAGTTGAAACTTAGAATATATCATCATGAGATTTTCATTAACAAACCTTCAAATCCACACAAGCATACAATCAACACAAGAGAAATGTGGAACACATACCGAAGCACATTCTAAACACTAACTTCTCTTCTTTATTTAATTTTCTTAAAAGTACTTGGAAACTCATCAATACAACACATCTGCAACACTAAAAAGATAGCTCCATGTACTCACAACATCTCAGAAGCATCTCAGCTATACATGTACAATCTGCAACATACTGAACTATGTTAACATCAATGACAACATTAATGACAACACACTCAAACTTGCTCATACTTGCAACAATCTCCCCCTTTGTCATTGATGGCGACACATGATGTGAAAAACCATCAAAGACAACATCCTTCACAATACTAGGAGAACACCTTCTCTTCTTCAACAACTATTTTTCACATGAATTTCTCTCCCTCTTTGACATCAATGGAGAAAATCAACAATTTTGATTACTCCCCCTTAGGAGTACACATATATTGCAACAATGAAACCACTTCTACTCCCCCTATAGAGTAGAACCATTTACTAGTCTAGATAAGTGAAGAATCTATAAATTCACTGGATTAATGCACCTTCATGTGCACCTAGTTAGGAGGGACAATGAATCCCAACATCTCCCTAAGATACTCAAAAGTATCCTTCGAAAGAGCCTTGGTAAATATGTCTGTAATATGTTCCTTTTTGGTCACATACTCCAATCTAACTTCATTCTCAAACAGTTTTTCTCTCAGGAGATGATACTTGATAGATATATTCTTTGTTGTTGAATGCATAACTAGGTTCTTTGAAATTTTTATTGCATTTATGTTGTCATGGAAAATAGAGACAGGCTCATCACATACTACACTAATGTCCTTCAGAGTTTTCTCCATCCACAAAACTTGTGTGTAGCAGGATGTTGCAACAATGTATTCTTCCTTTGCAGTGGATAAAGAAATCAAGTATTTCTTCTTACTCAACCATGAAACCAATCTTCCACCGAGAATGAAAGCACCACCACTGGTACTCTTCTAGTCATCTACACATCCAACCCAATCAACATTTGTATAAGCACTCAAGGTGAAATCATCACTCTTAGGATACCATAGTCCATAATCTGGTGTACCTTTAAGATTTCTAAATATCCTCTTTACAAGTAAAACTTGTGCCTCTTTAGGATCTTCTTGTAATTTGGCAACAAGACACATTACATGGATAATGTGTGGTCTGGTAGCAGTAAGATACAATAGTCCACCAATCATAGATCTATATTTTCTCTGATCAGTCTTAGAAAATTCATCATCCTTGCTCAGCTTACATATGATTATCATAGGGGCACTACCAGGTTTGAAATCATCCATCCCAAACTTCTTTAACAACTCTTTTACATACTTAGATTGTGAAATGAATATCCCTTTGTTAGTTTGATTCACTTGTAGGCCAAGGAAGAAATTCAATTCACCAATCATAGACATCTCAAATTCTTTTTGCATCTCTTCAAAAAACTTCTTACACATGCCTTCACCTCCACCAAAGATGATATCATCAACATAAACAACTACTATCAAAATTTTGTTACCTTGCACTTTGAAGTAAAGATTGATGTTAACATAACCTTTGTTGAATCCTTGCTTTATTAGATATCTGTCCAATCTTGCATACCAAGCTCTTGGAGCTTGCTTCAGTCCATACAACACCTTCTTCAACTTACAAACCATGTCTGGTTTGTCAAACAACTAAAACCCTTTAGATTGCTCCATGTACACCTCTTCCTCCAACTCACCATTCCAAAATGCTGACTTAACATCCATTTGATACACTTTGAATTTATTGTGAGGAGAAAAAGCCAAAAACATCCTAATAGCTTCCATTCTAGCCATAGGGGAAAATGTCTCTTCAAAATCTATAACTTCAACTTGTGAATATCCTTTGCATACCAGTCTTTCCTTATTCCTTACAAATTATTCACTTTCATTTAGCTTATTTCAGAACACCCATTTCAAACCAATCACATT